>CAIGQQ010000001.1:17059792-17172556 GCA_903798035.1 Danio albolineatus
ATATATATATATATATATATATATATATAATTTTTATTTTACTTTAAACTTCATCGGTATAGTGCAAAACTCATTAAAGGTTTTTTGCACTTGCTATGTAAACACAGGCTAAATATTGGATATGATTTGTAAAAGTTTAACTGTCTGGAAAAATACAGACACACTTGTTGTTCACGATCAAACATAAATACACTGCAAACAAAATTAAAACATTTTTAGAGTAATACATGTTTTTAAAAATGTTCATTAAAAACTTAAAGCTTTGATAAAAAGTACATTTAAAAACAATAAATCTTCTATATATAGTAATATTTGCAAAACAATACGCGCCGTTGCAAAACCGCCCAAATTTTCACCACCTGCCTATGTCGTTTTTTACCACACAATTTGACAGCACTGCTGGCTAGAGATATCATTATAATTGAAGTAATAATCATTAATCAAATACGCAAGACAAGTTTATTCATATAGCATGTTTCATACACAATAGTAATTCAAAGTGCTTTACATAAACAAAAATAAAAGACACAAGAAAATAAAATATAAAAAATGATTAAAAACAGATTAAATGGGTAAAAAAAGATTATAAAAGAATGAAAAAGAAAAGAAAGACATGGTGCGATCGGTCTGACACAGCAGTGCTCATTTAGTAGTCACAGCTAAACAGATGTGTTTTAGTCTTGATTTGAATGTGCCTAATGTTAGAGCACATCTGATCATTTCTGCATCTGTTCTGGGATCTGTTAGGTTTGTCATTCAATGTATTCAATGAGTTCTTAGGCCATTAAGTGATTTATTAACAAGTTGTAATACTTCAGAATCTATTCTGAATGTAACTGGAAGCCAGTGTAAAGACCTGAGGACAGGTGTGATGTGCTCTGATCTTCTGGTTCTGGTCAAAATCCTGCCAGCAGTGTTCTGGATGAGCTGCAACTGTCTACCTATTTTTGGATATTATATCGTATTAATTATTTGTCATTTTTTTGTTATAGGTACCAAGAAAAGGAAGACTCATGAGAAATGTGTTGCTGCTGCTGTTATATTTTACATTGATTGCTAAAATGTAATTGTATAAAATAATGTAAATGTTTTGTTTGTATTCATACTGTTCAGTGCTAATAAAATAATCAAACTAATGAATGCCTGTCTATTTTGCAAATCAAATTTGTAATTTTCTTGTTTGTAGTTTTTAATAAATGCCACTTAAACTTTCAAAGTAAGTTTCTAAAAGAAAAACAGTTTTCCGAAAAGTCCCTCCCACGCACGTTGTGTTAACCAATCAGCTTGCATGTTTTAGCGATCACGTGATCATACAACATGGCTTCACGCGTTCCGAGCTGAATGGCCAGATGACTGTTTATGAAGAAATACAATGATATGAATCGCTTAATGCACTATTTTGTGCTCCCTAGCGCCCTTGAAACAAGGTAAGCAAATTGACTGCATGTTAAATCTAAGTTTAAAGCGAGAAAGACTACGATATATGAAACAAATTTTATATAAAGCATCCATTGTTTATTAAACGCTCCTTTAAATGTATTTTTATTGTTGCGTACAATATCAGTGTGTTTATGTTGGTGTAACCAATAAGGAGGGTGCACTATAACACCTCAATAGTGTCAAAGATAGTGAACAATATGACTCCGTATGACAGGTAACTGGGATAGCCTAATGCAAGTCATTTTTGTCTCTGCATTTGCCCGTTTCTAATGTTTACAGATGAAGCTTCGCGTTCAGCTTCAGTGTAAGAACTTGCACGAGTATCTGAAGGAACTGACCCCAGAAATCCTCGACAGGCTCTACAATCACCCAGCAACATGTCTGGCAGTATACAGGTCCTTCTGTTATACACACATTTATCACATTCATATTTACATGTACACAAAAATGTTTTGCCTCATGTTCAAACTGCTTATTTAAATGAGCTGAAACAACACAATTCTTGTGTTTTCTCTCGAACAACTTTATTATTTTAGGGAATTTAATTACCTTAGTTAAATTAATTGATAATTTGATCAGATAACCCATACTGTACAAGCAAGGGGTATTTATTTGGACAAAAATAAAAAAGCATTTTTGGTAATACAGTAATATATAGTAATATTTTTTAGTAAACAACAGTTCTTGCTTTGCTGTAGAAGGACTTTTAAAATTATCATTTCAATATTTTCTTTTCTTTCATCAAAATAGTCTCAGTTAATATTTTAAAATAATATTTTCCAGAGTATGTAATGGTATAAATTATATTTATGTAGTATTTATATTACATTTATGACCTGGCTATAAAGTTAAACCTCTTTCCTTTCAACTAAATATGTCGTAAATCACTGAAGACCGAACATAGTCTTTCTTAAAAGACGTTTAGTATGTTATTACTGAATCAGGGTGTCACGGTGGTGCAGTGAGTATCACAATGGCCTCACAGCAAGAAGGTCGCTGGTTCAAGCCTTGGATGGGTCCGTTGGCATTTCTGTGGGGAGTTTGCATGTTCTCCCTGTGTTGGCGTGGGTTTCCTCCAGGTGCTCCAGTTTCCCCCACAAGTCCAAAGACGTGGTATAGTTGAATTGGGTTGGCTAAATTGTCTGTGGTGTATGAGTGTGAATGGGTTTTTCCCCGTGATGGGTTGCCGCCCGAAGGGCATCCACTGTGTAAAACATATGCTGGTTAAGTTGCCGGTTCATTCAAGTTGAAAGATACAAAAGAACTTATATTATAGATGTGTGAAATTATTTTATGAGGAATGCACAAAACACTATTTTAAATACTACTTTATAAAATACTTATTTTTAAAAACACATTTTACTCAAAAACTGCAAGAAACTCAAATTAATAAATATGAAACATATTTTGCAAATTGAAGATTTATATCTAAAAAAAAAATTGTATGATCTTGTTTGGGTGGAGTAATAATTTATTAAATTGGAATAATTGGAATATTACTACTAAAAATTTCTACCAGTTTCTAATTTGTTTCCATTATTGTAGTTTTTGACAAAAAATTATTTGTGTGTTTTGCAGAACATTTGCATCATTTGGATAAAATAAATAATAAATAAGATTGTGGAAAAACAACCAAACTACTCTAATATCAGGACCATAGCCAGCCTAGTGAATCAGCTGGTTCTTTTGTTCTCAAAAATAATTTTGCAGTTATTCTACTTGTTTTCTATTTAATTATTAGGGTTAAATACTGCATTTTAAGATTTTAAGCACATTTTCTTTGCTGGATTAGCTTGAAGTATATTTGGAAATTCATGGATGACAACAATAGCCTAAAAAGTTTAAGTATGGGCTGCTTTTGGTGCCTCACAAGTTTTTATTGGTAATTTTCTTCTTTCAAGAGTAAGGTCCAAGATTTAGAATAAAAGTTACTTTTAAAATGTTTAACTGTACCTTACTGTTTTCTGTCTTCCGAACCCCCCGACCCCTCCCCACCCCTTGGCTACTGGCCTGAAGATCTAACTGTTTTCCATGTGCCGCTTGTTTTACAGTTTTATCTAATTTATTGACAATAACAACTTTAGATATTGCTTAATTGTTCAAATACTTTTTTGTCACAGTTCTACTATACATGTATATAATAAATAAACAAATAAATAATAATAAGGTTACTCTATGCTGATTTGTTCACTCTCATTGATTCGGATACAGGGAACTTCCACCACTGGCAAAGAATTACGTGATGCGTATGCTGTTTTTAGACCATCCACTCCCACAGGCTGCGGTTGCTCTGTGGGTAAAAAAAGACAGTCAAAAGTAAGTAAAATTTTAGTTCCATCACTTTCATACAAATCTTCATATTATAATGATTTCTGAAGGATCATGGGACACTGACGACAGGAGTAATGCTGCTGAAAATCTGCTTAGTAAGAAATAAATTGCAAATAAAAAGCTGTTATTTATAAATTGTAATATCTAACTGCATATTTTAAAGAAACAAATGCAGAGTTGATTAGCTTAAATTATGTTTTTGTTTTTAAGAAAATTTACTCAGTCCAACGTTTGAACACTATTTGTTACATATATATTTTACATGCCTGTCTCTACTTTTTTTTTTTTTTTTTTTAGAGACCATGATCAATGTGTGTCGGTATTAACTGGGCTACGGCTCTGGCACAGTCAGCATCTTCAAGGTGGACTTCAAGGTTTCGTGCTCAACCCCGTGTTTAAGGACAACCTGAGAATAGCACTTCTAGGCGGGTGAGGAGCACAGTTTATATTCAAATCCATGCTAGCACTGCAGCAGCAGATTCACTTATTTATGGGTCGTTTGCCAGTGGTAAACCGTGGGCAGACGAGGGTGCCAATCTGGGTCCTGATCGGCATGCAAGGGATGTAGAGAGTCTGGACCGATATGCTATGGAGCGCTGGGAGGTCATCCTTCACTTCATGGTGGGCTCTCCTAACGCAGCCGTCAGTCAGGATCTGGCTCAGCTCCTCATACAGGCTGGACTCATGAAGAGGTAAAGCACACTGTCACTCCACTGATGTGCCAGGCAAAGTACAGGGCTTCCGTGGGGCGATCTACAATTGAAAATTAAAATATATAAATTGACTTGTGTATTTTATTCTAGATTTAGGTCTTAGATAGGTCTTGATTCTACATGTAATACTTATGCAAAATTGATCCAAAAATGCTTCCTCAGCACATTACTAATCCTTTTAATTATGTTTGAATAATTAAAAAATATATTTTAATGTTGCTTATAGCAAAAAATACCCTGCTCCTGGAGATCTACCGTCCAGCAGATTTCAGTCGCAACCCATATCAAACACACCTGCCTGTAATTATCTAGTGCTGTTCAGGTCCTAATTAATTGGTTCAGGTGTGTTTGATCAGGGTAGGAGCTGAACTCAGCAGGAAGGTCGATCTGCAGGAGCGGGGTTGAGCACCCCTTGTTTACATTTTCTGACTATGAAATGTGTAGCTATTTTTGACTACAAAAACACATATGCCATTTTTTCCCAGTACTACTTGTTGTATGTCTTAAATGATTTAAAATAGATCTTAATAAAAATAGATGTCCTTGTATTGCTACTTTCTAAAATGAAGCAAAAATGCTTCCACAGTTCTTAACAATATGGGTTTTTGTTTGTTTGTGTAAACTGTCATTTCAAATATATGATGTTTAACTCAACACCAGAGCTGTAGAACTATATTTATTATATTATTATTATATATTAAACATTATTCAGACACACAGTAACAGTGCATATTCAGTAAATATGCTTCATAAGCTGAGTTTTGCCTATATGTTGCTTAAATAATTCAAAATCAACAATCTAGCTTAGTCTAATAAGATTAATGGCTCCCTGGCCATCGGGAAGGAGGAGGCAGAAAACCAACAAACTTTAAGTAATACACATAAAACAAACGGATGGTGGCAGCTCCTTACAGTTACGACCACCAAACTGGAAGCAAAACAAACATATTGGCTGTTTCGTAATTCCAAGAACGGACTTGCGTTCTTGTGAAGGTCACCTCAGAAGAACGAACTCGGGGGACCGCCAGAACACAGAACTTGTCCTGTCAGAAATGAGATGCTGCATCCTTCCTGATGGTCACATCACCCTCACGCGTCTTTAACCAAAAACATCGTTCATACAACGATTTATTGTTTTTCCCATTTTCACAATATATGCTATGCATTATGCTATTACAAATATACGTTGCACAACACAAATAAAAAAGATTTTAATACGAATTTCAACAAATATACACCCTTAATGTGTTTATGCCTTTATTAAGATTTTCATGGTAATGATTACTGTCACTGTTTCATTTAGAGAAAACTCTGAGGTAAATAAGTATATCTCTGAACTTTAATAATAAATCTATATAAATTGCTGCGCCTCCCATTTCCAGTCGCAATGACTTCTGGGACTTCTAGAGTGAGTTCGGTACTCAACTCTGCATCGGTGTGTCCTCGATACCAAGAACACATCCGGGAACTTTCATGCGTCCTCCGTTCTTGTGGTCTTGAGTTTTGACACTTGAACTTTGGCTGTTGATGATGAAGTTACACAAGAACATGAGGACGCAAGATCACTGAAGTACGCATATTGAGAAACAGCCAGTGTCCAGGCCTGGTTCTCTTTTCCTGGCACTGCTGTCTCTCCTCCTCCATGAGGCTTGAGACAGGTGGCGCACACAGGTGACAGACTTTAACACTAACACAATCGGCCTCATTCCACTCTCATGGTTCTTGGCCTTGCTCCACTCGTTACACTTGCCTTATGAATTAATTGTTGTTTTCAAAATACCTTTGTTTTTTATTAAATAAAGAATACAATTAATTGTATTTTGGTTTTAGTTTTTTAAATAATTAGAACTGAATAGGCTTTGATTGTGATTTTGACGGATCTCCCCAAGTTGATTGGAATAAGGCTTGGAATTATGCTGCGTAATGCAGACTGAATGGCATTTATGTCTGTTACTTTCACGATTGTATTTGACAGATTTCACAAAGGCTTCAGCTACTCCTAACTGTCAGCTGGTGCTGGACTCAGTTGTCTTTTTGAGGATGTGCCTCGACTTGATGCTTGTAGGGCAGCTGCACTTTGATGGCTGGATGACAGCGAGATGAGACCTCAGATTTGATGTGTTGCGGTTGGGTTGTCAATAACACCGTATTGCAACAGCCCTAGTTGTAGTTTAGTTTTTCACTGGTCCAAATGTAGTTTTTTTGCATTATGACAACAAATGATAAAAAATAAGTCAAAGAGTTAAATCTATTTCACTCCACAAAAACTACATAAATGTTTCCACTAGCTGTTTAGAAATGTTCTGATTCCGTACAAGAACCTCTTCATCATTGTCCGAAAGCGAACATGTGAGGCTTTATTTCGCTCTGGTCATTTCGTACATTATGGCTGCATTAGATTTTTTTGTTTTGTCACCCCAGTCTCATGAGGAAATTAACTATTTTACTCATAGTCTGAAAAGTGGAATTCACTCATACCCCAACCCTAACCCTACCCCTCACTGAGGGATGAGCAAATTATATTAAAATGTACGAATGAGATTGTACAAGTTAGCCACTAAATCAAAAGGTTGCATATTGCCATGAGATTGCATGGGTTTTGTTGTTTCTGTCAGAAGAGCTTGTAAAGGCTCCACCCTCTTCTGAAAAGCAGCAGGTTGTATGTATTCAAAGGTACAGACACACACGCGCACACACATAAACACGCACACACACAAACTGTGATTTGCTCACCCACAAACAGGTGTTTGATAAGCCATAATAAATGATCTGTGGGGTATTTCTAGCTGAAACTTCACAGACACTTTCTAGGACACAATATTAATTTAATATTTTATGAACAGGGCATAATTTGTCACCTTTAAATTTGATTCCTAAAAGTAAGGGTCTTAAAAAGCTTACGTTTGACTCTCTGAAACCTGGAGAAAACTGATATAGAAGGTAAAAAAAAAAAAAATGCTTTTTTTATTCCTCAGCGAGACTGGCGATGCTCCATGCATCACATCAGCAGGGTTTCAGTTCCTGCTGCTGGACACGGCATCTCAGCTGTGGTACTTCACCCTGCAGTACCTCAAAACAGCACAGGTCAGTGTGTGCGGTTTGATAATCCAGGCTTGCATAATTTGGTTTCATGGTTGGAGTGAGATTTTGATGAGGGTCACAAGTGCCTAATGAGGTTTTGAAGATGTAACAATTGATTAAAAATGAAAAATTGTTCTTAATATTCTGTAATTGTTGTTAAAGACAGGGGATTTACATTTTTTAGATGCCATGGACCATTAAAGATCTTTGTAGGAATCTGTTTCCTTATGCAAGATCTCAATTTCTACTGTTGAAAAATAGATATTTATTTGTAAAATGATTCTTTTAAGTTACAAAAGTGCATTTTACTGATTACAATGCTGTATTTACTTTATAATTTTTAATAATTTATTTGTTTTTTAAAATTTGGATAATTATTACAAATATTCGAAATTGTTTTTAATGTAAAAAAACAAAACAAATTAAAGCAAACTAAAATGAAAAATATAAAATTATTAGAACCTAACTGAAGCAGACTAAAATAATATAAAAACAGCAAAACACTTTTAAATAAGAAAATCATAAATAATTGAAAATTTATCTTCATAGCTGTGCATATATTTATAGGTGTATTCATTTATTTACCTTTGGCTTAGTCCCTTATATATCAGGGGTCGCCACAGTGGAATGAACTGCCAACTATTTCGGCATATGTTTGAGAGAGAGAGAGAGAGAGAGAGAGAGAGAGAGATCATTTATTATTAAATAGTTTTAATAATCCTTTTTTTTGTTTATTGTGACAACAGATATGTATAATAGAATGATGTGTGTGTGTGTGTGTGTGTGTTTGTTTATTATTACTTGCATTTTTTTATCTATATGTATGTTCTGTGTGTTTTATTATTACTTTGGCAACATTGTACTTTGTTTTACAGTCATGCCAATAAAGCTCCTTGAATTTGAATTTGAAAATTTGAGAGAGAGAATGTGTGTATGAGAGAGAGAGAGAGAGAGAGAAGGAGAGAATGCATATACTTGTAATTTGTGCACAATAATGCATTTTGTTGTTGTTTGGTAACCATGTGTAACCTTTACATTAAATATGCCATACACCATGATGCATTTATCATAAGCCAACTTCCATGTATGACTTTGACTGCGGATTCATACAAACCCCGTAGAAAAATTATGACTAAACTTTGTGCATAGCAGCATGAAGCTCCCAAGTACTGTCAGACAAAGATAAATAACTTAGCATGGCACAACAGTGTGCTTTTCCCTTTCTAACATATTGAAGAAAAAAGTATTTGTGCTTTGCCAACCTTACCTGGCAAAAGTTGAAAATTTGAAACAGCAACCAAAAAATGGGTTCTCTATCTTATGAAAACACATGGCTTCGTGCTGATTCCTTCAATAGCCAGACGTCTGGATGAGAGTACTTTGTTAAGACTGGGGTGAGAGTTCTAACACTGCATTGCATATGTGCACAAAATATTTTAATGAATATGATTGTGGAATACAAATGTTTGCATGGTAATGGTGAATTATTCAGTACTCGCACCTCCTCTTCCAGCCTGATAATTTTTTTTTCCCTCAAGGTGTTTACATGATGACTTTTCATTTCGTCAGTCTGTTTGTTCAAGTAAATGTGGTTCCACCTCCTTATTAACAGTCTAATCTCTTTCCTTCGTAGTCGAGAGGAATGGACCTAGTGGAGATTCTTTCCTTTTTGTTCCAGCTGAGTTTTTCCACTCTTGGTAGGGTGAGTGCCGCTTTTACTACAGTACGCCCAGAATAACATATGAGTCATGGATAAAAGCTATTACTTATCTTAATTAAATTAAAGAAGCCACTCTGCCTTTCTCTGCTTGGTTATTAAAAGGTTTTGCTTTGTAGTCTGATTGTTGTTTTTCTTGTAGGATTATTCTGTGGAGGGCATGAGCGAGTCCCTGCTCACATTTTTGCAGCATCTACGAGAGTTTGGTCTGGTTTTCCAGAGAAAGGTCTGTCATCTAGTAAAACACTCAATACTGCCTTGTGTTAATAACCTTTATACTTCAGATTTTAGATCAAAGATCAAAATCGTGTCCCAAACTTTTGAATGGTGTACGTAGAATTTATTTTAATGTATTTGAATTTATGCTCACTAGGGCTGAATAAATTTTTATGAAGTATATTAAAATCAGCACTATTGTACATTGTTACATTTAAACTGTAATATAACACAAACATGCACATACATGCAGCACATGTATATTCACACACACACACACAAATATATATATATATATATATATATATATATATATATATATATATATATATATATATATATATATATATATATATATATATATTTTTTAAATGGTAATGGATAAAAAGTGTTTTTATTTAATTTTTTTATTTGTGGCATATTCATATTTTTCTTGTGAAAATAGTAATATTGTGCCAATCAAGAAAATGTATTTTTGTTATTTGTTTGATTTTATTCTCCCTTAAAATAATTCATTCATTCATTTTCCTTCAGCTTAGTCACTTTATTTATTGGGGCTGCCACAGCGAAATGAACCGCCAACTTATCCAGCATCCAGCATATGTTTTATTTGGTGGATGCCCTTCCAGCCACAACCCAGCACTGGAAAACTTAAAAATAACTTGAATAATTAATTCCACATTAAACTCATGAAAAGTGAACGTAAATCCATGCATAATATCATGAAAGATTCTATATTTATAAATATGTGTCCATTTTTAACTATATTTATGTTCATCAGTGACACCTAAATTAAAATACATTACCATTTTCATAAAAATACGACATTTTCTAAGATTTAAGATCTACAAGGTTTTTTACTAAGAGAACATTGGATGTTTTTTAAAAATATCTCTCCAGGAAGACTTTTTTATTATTTCAAACTTTATCAAAGTGAGAAAATTTTATGTAATGTTTTTAATGTAAAGTCAAAAGTTTATTTATTTATTTTTATCAGTCAGTTGTTGTTGTTTTTATGTATTTTGCCCTGGAATACTATATAAGCTGCTGATGTGGTAGTAAACAAAAAAAAAAAAAAAATCTACAAAAAGCAAAGAACCAAAAATGATAACAATGCTGAAAATTTAGCTTTTAATAGCAGTGAAAGCAAAAGTTCACCCAAAATTTACTTACTTAACAATTTTGTTTTGAAGAATGATAGAAGCCTCTAACCATTAACTTCCATAGTAGTAAAAACAAATACAATGAAAGTCAATGGTTACTGATTTCCAACATTTTTCAAAATAACTTATTTCGTGTTCAGCAGAAAAAAGAAAGTCAAACAGCATTGTAACAAGTGAAGAGTGAGTAAATGATGACAGAATTTTCAGTTTTTACACACACACGCACACACACAAACACGCACTGTTGGAATATCTAACCAATTCCATGAGTGTTAAATAAAAAAAGTGCAAGAGAGGTTTTTCTTTAATTTCAAAAATATTAGTAATTTATTAGATACAAATGAATCATTCCAGGAGAGAGCTCTGGGTTACGTTACCCCAATGCAATTCAAAAATTACATTCAGGAGGTTCACAACTAACTTGCATTTCCTCGACTCCAGCGTATATACACCACTGAAATTAACAGGTGAAGTTTTAGTGCAACGTCACTTATCAGTCATTCTGCAATCCTTTGACTGTTGCACCCAGACATACTTCATCTTTCTGTAACCCTTCTCTGCATACCAGAACTGAACAACTATGTGCATCTTCAAAATATTTCACAAGTTCTACAAGCATCCAGCTCCTTGTGACATGTCCAGACTCCTTGTTAGGCAGAAATCTGGAGCAAGGCCCCCTGCACTACATTTATTCTGCTATTTCCCTCTTGTCAGTTCCTTCTAAGAAGTATGCAACACAGTAAGAAAGAAGAAGTATTATTAATATATGGTATCATACAAATATATATTTATATCACACAGAAAACCCTGAATTGAAGTAACAATTCGGAATATAACAGTTCAATTGTGTTTTTGACCAAATAACCGCAGTCTTGGTGTGCAAAGGAGATTTCTTTCAAATCCATTAAACAAGTGTGCAAACTTTTAACTGGTAGTGTATGCTAAACAAGCACTTGCACTGCTTTGCATCACTCCCTGTATCTTTTTTTCCCCAGAGGAAGTCAAGAAGGTACTACCCTACGAGACTCGCCATAACTCTTGCTGCAGGAGTCACTGCAAACCCAGCCTCGGGATCTGCCTCTTCTGCACTGGGAGCAACACCAGGAACAGGAGACACTGGATTCATCGTTGTAGAAACTAATTATCGTATATATGCATATACAAGTATGTCACACACACACACACTCACATTTGTCTACCACTGTACAAGATCATTCACGGAAAGAAGCACTAACTCTTTCTCTGCCTGACAGACTCTGAACTCCAGATTGCATTGGTTGCTCTGTTTAGTGAGATGTTGTATCGCTTTCCTAACCTGGTGGTTGCACAGGTGACCCGAGAGTCTGTGCAGCAGGCCATCAGTAACGGCATCACCGCACAGCAGGTGAGGGAGACCACTCGTTGATCTGTCCATTGGTTTGTCTTGTTCGTCTTTTTCAGAGCTGTTTTGAGATGTTTTATTTTTATTTTTCAGATCATTCACTTCTTACGGACACGAGCTCACCCAGTTATGCTTAAACAGGTAATTGGTAGTAGGTTTAGGTGTAAAAAATGTGTTAACTGAAGATGTTGGGGTTTAGAAATGTGTGAAAAAATGATTCTACAATTACTGGTTGCTCTTTATTTTAAGGTACGATTCGTGTAGTTGGTTTTAGGTATTAGTGATGTAGATTAAGATCGTGCAAAATATGCACTTTATAAGTACTTATAAACAGCAAATGTCTCAATAATAGGTAGATAATAAACTACTTGTTAAACTAAAGTGCTACTGAAATAATTGTTTAAAATAGTTGAGGCTGAAATTTTGAATAATTTTCATTATTTACTATGCTCTTTCTAATGCCGAGTTCAGGCTGCACGATTTTCAAAGTAGTCGTGTCACAAATGTTTTCACACTGCATGATTATCTGGGCTAGCGTTTTGTCGCTGCTTTGTTTACACTGCAAGATGGATCGGCGACAGGGAGTTTCACACTGTAATTAACTACATAACGAGAAAGAAGCCTTTAATGGGGTAGAAAATGCATATTTGCTCACCTGGCTTTGAAGAGAATTAGTAATTTCTCCCTAACTTTTTTATTTTTTTGACCGGGTTGGGTTGTGATATTGCTCATATGACACGTCAAACAGACACGGGAGTTCATGCCAAATTTACACAAATTTTCCCTCCATTTCTTGGGTCCGAATAAACTGAAAATGAGTGCTTTTAACTTCTCCCTCAACCTCCCGCTGGCCTGCAGGTACCCACACTAGTGAATGCTGCTCTCTTATTGGCTGTAGGCGATCGCCGATGTTATTTTTTAGTCAAAACTCCTTTCACACGGAATGATTTGAATCGCCGACAGCTCCAGATATTTAGCACGCCAAATATCTCACGGTCTACGGCGACTCATCTGCGATTCTCTCAGATCGCGTCTTTGATAGTTCATATTGTGTGACTGTCACTCGCGTGCACGAGCACCGATTTGCCTGTGATTTCAGGCATTTGTCTGCGATTTCTCAAAACCTGTCGGCGAGTCAAAATCCGGGGTAAAATCATGCAGTCTGAACTCGGCATAACCCTATTTGAGCCTTTTTTTGGATTTACGCATCCATGTGTTTTTGCACCCCCATAAGACTTTGGGTAATGAACAACTGACTGAAAAAGTCTGCAAACACTCAAAAATCACACTAAAAAAGGCAAATGTTTTGGTCATGTGTCACAAATAGGCATGGGCCGGTATAAGATTCTGACGGTATGATAACCTTCAATAAAAATATCACGGTTTCACGGTATGACGGTTTTGTGTTTACTGCTCTAAAATATCTTCTTTTTAAATGTCTGGCTAAAAAACGATTTTTTTTCCCTATTAAACACAATATATTTTACTTTGAGATACAAGAGAGAAAGAAAGAAAGAATAATAATAATAATAATAACTAGAATTGTTTATTTCCTAAAGAAAATGTGAGTGGGGTTTGCGTGGCAAATCCATGGGGTAAAAGGATGCTAATCATGTTAACATAATGCCAATAACATGCTAATCGAGTTGCTAACATGATGTTAGCATGATTAGCATGTAGCTATCATGATGCTAATCGTGTTATCATAATGCTAATAACAAGCTAATCAAGTCATTAGCATGATGGTAGCATGACTAGCTTGTAGCTATCATGATGCTAATCGTGTTAGCATAATGCTAATAACATGCTAATCAAGTCGTTAGCATGATGCTAGCATGATTAGCATGTAGCTAACATGATACTAATTGTGTTAGCATGATGCTAATAACATGCTAATCGAGTCATTAGCATGATGCTAGCATGACTAGCATGTAGCTACCATGATGCTAATCGAGTTAGCATAATGCTAATACCATGCTAATCAAGTCGTTAGCATGATGCTAGCATCATTAGCATGTAGCTAACATGATGCTAATCTTGTTAGCATAATGCTAATAACATGCTAATCGAGTCATTAGCATGATCCTAGCATGACTAGCATGTAGCTAGCATGATGTTTATCGTGTTAGCATAAAGCTAATAACATGCTAATCGAGTCGTTAGCATGATGCTAGCATGACTAGCATGTAGCTAGCGTGATGCTTACAGTGTTAGCATAATGCTAACAACATGCTAATCAAGTTGTTAGCATGACTAGCATGTAGGTAGCATGATGCTAATAACATGCTAATCGAGTCGTTAGCATGATGCTAGCATGACTAGCTTGTAGCTAGCATGATGCTTATCGTGTTAGCATAATGCTAATAACATGCTAATCGAGTTGTTAGCATGGTTGCTAGGGTCATTTGAGTGGTTGCTAGGTGGTTGCTAGGGTGTCCTGAGTGGTCACTAGGCACTTACTAAGGCATAACTAGGCCGTTGCTAGGCGGTTGCTAGGTGGTTGCTAGGCAGTTGCTAGGGTAATTTGGGTAGTTGCTAGGTGGTTGCTAGGGTACCCTGGGTTGTTACTAGGCAAGCCTCACACGCATGCATGATCAAATATTTATACTTAGTAACCATTTCTAGCAAGTTACAGCACTTGGCTAGTCAATATTAGCATGTAGCTAGTCACTGCTAGCATGTGTAGCATATATGAAGTTCCGTTTGCTAGCATGAGCCAAGCGAGCCAATCCCCATGTCTCTACAATGTTCTGATGCTGAGATATAGCTGTTGATAAATGGTTGCTAGGGTACACTGTTTTGTTGCTATGGGCGTGGTTACAGAGTGAACTTAGTAGTGGTTGGTTGCCTAAGTCAAATAAACCAACCCCCATGTCTCTATGACACTCCTATGCAAAGATATGCATCTAGGCCTGTTATAATGGAAGTCTATGGAATCAGTTTGGGGGCGTGGCTTGCGAGCCTAATTATCATATTGAGATGCTTATTGGTTGTCTGAGTCAAATGAGCCCACCCCCATGTCTGTATGACACTCCTATGCAAAGATATGCATGTTGGCCCATTATAATGAAAGTCTATGGAATCAGTTTGGGGGCGTGGCTTGTAAGCCTAATTATCATATTGAGATGCTGATTGGTTGTCTAAGTCAAATGAGCCCACTCCCATGTCTGTATGACACTCCTATGTAATGTTATTGATGTGTGACATTTATAATGGAAGTCAATGGGATCTGCAATGGGACGTCCCACCCCATGTTAAGTCAATGAGGAAGCTATTAAGGGTCTTTAAATAGTTTGGGGGGCGTGGCCTGAGAGCCTAATTGTCAAATTGAGACGCTGATTGGTTGCCTGAGTCAAATGAGCCAACCCCCATGTCTATAGGACACTCCTATGTAATGTTATTGATGTGTGACATTTATAATGGAAGTCAATGGGATGACTAGAAAATGAATGGGAGTCAATGGCCAATGTTAAGCCTATGGCAGACTTTGGGACGCCCTAGCGCAGGCATGTCCAAAGTCCGGCCCGCGGGCCAATCACGGCCCGCAGTCAGATTTCATACGGCCCGTAGATTCCATTTCATAATGTGTTATTTATGGCTCGCTAGCTCTGTTAGAATAAATAAACCAAGGGAGAGTAACCGCGTTAGAGATAACAAGTAAACCAAGGCCCGCCCCAAGACTGAAAAAAAAAAAAAAAAGAGAGAAGAGTCAGCGAGCGAGCGGAGAGAACTGATCGCGCGCGCGCGCGTGCAGTGCAGGCATTTCCTCGCTCGCGAGAGCATACATCGTGCGCACAGATGATGATGTGCGCGCACGAGGCCCGTTTCCTCGCGGTGGATCAGTTCAGCGCGTGCGCGAGCTGTAGTTTCCTCGAGTTTAGGCCTGTAATCTGCTCGCGATTCACTTTGTCCTCGCGCGTAAACATCACAATGAAAATACTTTTATAACAGTGTGAATTTTCATGTGACATTTGTGGTGAAAAAAATGTCAGAAGGAACTATTGGCCCCCGGGCATCTTCACTTTATCAAATTTGGCCCTCTTTGCAAAAAGTTTGGACACCCCTGCCCTAGCGCCTCAGGGGTACAACATTTACCCCCTTTCGTGGTATGTTGTTGTTTAGGCTGCAAACCCCTACAGATCTGGTAAATCCCATATTTCTACGAAATTCACACTTGGCGCTATAAAGCGTCAAAGTTGGGCGTAATGTTAAGTCAATGCACTTTTGGGCATAATAGTTAATAAATAATTTATTGTGTCTTTGCCATGTTGGCAGTACATGTAATGTTACTAGTTATTTTGCAGCATACAAGTATTTAGCTTTAAGTGCAATTTAAGTGTCACTCTTTAAGCCTCTTAGAACCATTTTAGGATATTATAGGACAAGAGTCACAGCTAGTGAATATTATTGCTACTTATTTCCATCCTTTTATGACCACAGTGTACCCATTATGTGATAGCTAGCTACTTCAAGCAGGAAAACACTACATCACAGCTCAAATCATCTCAAACAGGTTTTGTAAACATCAAATGGTCTTCAAAGTCACCAGATCTCTATCCAATAGAGCACTTTTGTGATGTGCTGGAACGGGAGATTCATATCAGATGTGCATCCGACAAATCTACTGGAAGCTGTGTGCTATCATGCCAGTATGAGGCAAAATCTCTGAGGTTGATTGCACCTTTAATCTGTGCCTCAAAGAATTTGGTTCAGATCAGTGTATGAATGTGTGTTTATATGTTAATAACATTAAATCTCTTTAGGGTTTTATTCACTTATTAAGGATTGACATGCGTATATAAAATAATTAATTGTAACTATTTTTTTAAAAAGTGCAATAATATCTCTTCAGAAGGGTTGGATTAAACTGCTCAGCTCATATGGATTTGTTTTATAAAGACTTTATAACATTTTTGTACCTTCTAAGTAATTAAACTTGAACATGGATCTTCCAAGTTTTCACTAAAAAGACAGAAAACTCTAAATTAAAAGTATTAGTATTTTAAAGATGAATCAAACATTAGGGGTTTGGAATTGCATGAGGGCAAGTAAATTACTATTTAAATGACTATTGAATGAGTTAAAATTGTTTTAGTTATTTAAATAGCAAATGCTTTTTGCTTATAGGCAAAGTTTATAATTTTTGCCACTAGATGGTGCATATTCACAACAAACAAAGGCGTTTGCTGTGTTATGCTGTGGCTGGAATCATGGAGGTTGTCATCTTCATTACATCAGGACACTGCAGAAAGCATTATTATCATGTTAGTATGAAGCAGAGTAAAGGATGGCTGAAATTTTCGTATGCGTTTTTTTTTTTTGTATTCATATTTGAAAATGTCACGTGCATAAACTTGAGTCTGATGCGTATTAATTATTCATTGCGAAAAAATGCTAAACATGTCAGAGTCAATTCAAGCAGCGATGTTTTGTTCTCCTCTCTCTTCTTCAAAATAGAAAAATAAATAAAAATAAATATTGTGTTCATCCAATACACTGGACAGAGAGGAAGGAAAGTTCACCTCCTTATCAAACAGCTGTGCAGGATTTTCCAGTAATGCAAGTTTATTTCAGGAAATCAGTGAAATTTTGATACTTTGCTTGTAATACTGTACTTCTAACGTTACCATCCGTAAATGAAACGCAAGCACTGAAGCAGTTGCTGACAAGTGTGTCAAGGCATGAAAGCAGCTAAGCTTTTATTATGCACAATCCAGCAATTTCGGTTCTTCCAGTCTTGATCACGTTGGAAATATTAAAATATATTTCAAAATATATTTGAGGATTCTGTTATAAATTCTGGTTCTGGTTTTCTATAAAAACCAAACCAGAAATCAAGAATATATCTACACAGTAAAATCAACATTGTAAAAAATGCAGTGTAACATGTTAATAACTCCAAAAATGTTGAATTAACACTATACATTGTTAACGACGGCACGTTGACGTGGTTGCAAGGTGCAATATGATGTGATTTCCTTTGACACTACAAGTGCAAAAGATAGCGATATGTTAGACATACACCACAAAAAAGTGTCAAAATTAATGTTACACTGATTGGAGTACTTTCTTGATGACACTTGTAGAGTAATAACAACACTAGTGGGTGTTAAATGCCCCTAAGTGTAAAACCTTGATAACTATAGTAAGTGTAACATTCTACACTGTCAGTGTATTTATTCAGCACTTCAGAGTGCCAATATTACACTGCAAATTTAACACTACACACAGTGTACTTTTAACACTTGATAGATTGGGACCATATATGATCTTCAGTAGTGTTAAAATCAACACTTTAAGTGTTAAATTGACACTTCTTATTTTACTGTGTAGTTTGGTCCGTGTCACTAGTTAAAATTGCCTTTTTTTTTCTCTGGGTTTCAACATTCTCCTGAAACATTTAAGATAACATAAGTGCATAAGTTAGCAAAATATATATCACATTTCTAGTAGTTTTGGGGTATTTTAGTGGAAAAAAAGATCTTACATAATGTGCCTTTAACTTAAAATCCTATTAATGTCCCCTGTAGACTTGGATGATGTCCCTTAGGTGTCACCCTTGTGCAATATGCCAGTTCTTATCATGTAAATGTTATACTGCTATGTAAATACTTGGCGCTTAAACATGCATAAACATGTTTTGTGTGTGTGGTTTTGTTTTTAGACCCCCGTTCTCCCCCCAACCATCACAGATCAGATCAGACTGTGGGAGCTTGAGAAAGATCGCTTACAGTTTACAGAGGGTGAGTGTGTCTCTGTGCATATAAGATGAGCTTTTTTTTTAACTGCCAAAGCCAATTTGCATTTCCCATTAAGTCAATTTGTGTTTTACTTCAGACAGCTCAATTACATATTAATATTACATTAGTAATTTCAGTGACTTAAATAATACACTGTCAGCTTCATTTAAAAGCAGCCTCTGGGAATGGCTGTCTCCCTTTCAATATATATAAAAGAGAAATTGCATATTGATGATATTATAGCATGGAGAATTTGTTTCAATTCCGTGGATGACCTACACGGTTCATTCTCTCAAATGTAAATGTCAGACTGTATGAGAAATGTGTTGGTGAAATGCAATGTAAATAATGCATTTGCATTGGAATAAGGATGGGGTTGGGGGTCATAAACGGCATCTAAATGTATACAGACATCTCAATGATGCATTTTGTTTACTTCTATTTTCTTCCAGGAGTGTTATACAACCAGTTTTTATCCCAGGCTGATTTCGAAGTGTTGCGGGACAGGGCTCAGGTAAAAAAATTATACTGATGTTGTATTTCCTACAGTAATACATTGAGTACTGACTGTTAAACCTCTGTCCTGCAGGGTTTAGGAGTGCTGGTGTGGCAGAATCCTGCTCACAGGGTCATGGTGGTGACTCCTCATGGACACAGCGAGGTTAAGAGATTCTGGAAGAGACAAAAAAGCCATACATAAGGGAAAAACATAAGAAAGTATACAGTAAGAAAGAAAGTATACAGTAGATCCATGTAATCTTTTAGCTCTGGAAGATTACATAAACCTACTGTATACTTTCTTATGATTGAAGTTATGCTTATAAATGAACAGGAGGACATTTTGTGCATTGTACTGCAAATTTATCTGGTTAAAACAATGTTTCTATGCATAGTCTGAAGGCTTTTGCTGTTTATGTGACAGTACGTGCATTATTATTCTGTTATTGACTTGATTTAGCTTTTTGTAGTTGAATTTGCTGCACATTTATGTCCAAGGTAAACTGACCAAAATAAACACTGTTTACACTGAGCTCTCTCGCTTTTGTTTGATAACATGGAAATTTAGTCAGTGAAAATTGACAACATGGAAATTTAGGCCATGAAATTTACATTTCAGTCACAAGTAATTAGGAGGAAAATAACAGAGTTCATTTTCAGCTATAAATTAAAATAAATTAGTCTTGATGCGCAAATGTTACAAATACATCCAGGTCATGGTTTTTAGGACATGAATGAAAAATGTGTTATCAGTTTTTGCAAATGATCTCAGATTTAAAAAATGAAAACACTATAATAGAGAAAAGAATACAAAAGAAAATGATGCTGATCCCTCTATCTCTTAACTTAAAAGGTTAATTTTCTTGCACATGCACCTAACAATTTTGAGATTTGGGGCTCTTTGGTTTTTTATATATTCACCTTGCCTGTATTGTTTGTAAAAGTAATGGGAATAGAATAGAATAGAACATCTATAACATATCATTTTTATTGTACTTTATCAGTTTGTGTCTGATTATTTTCAACACATATTTTTAAAGGATGTTAGCCATCGATCCAAAACTTTACAGATTTATTCATGTATATCGTAAAAATAACAGGAATGTCCATCCTTTTCCTTATTCTAATTTTTTTTTGACAATTTTTTGCTGATTGTTAGCATATTATAAAATTTGAAGCAATAAAGAGATAGGCTACCCCAAATGAAAATCCCTTTAAAAACCTTTGAAATTTGTCAAAACAAGGAGTTTGTGATTAGAACAATTTCATTCAACATTGAGATGTTTTCAGGAAACTTTTATTAAAGGGCTTGTTTGTTTGTTTGTTTGTTTTAGATAATATTTATCATTTAGCCTACTATTCACTTGCATTGTCTTATATTGTCATTAGACATACCATTTTCATAGGTGAAAATTCACGTGAAATCTGGACGTGTAGCTAGATGACGGGTTTTACAGTAAAATATTTATTTTACATTTTTGTTTGGTTACTTTGTTTGTTTGTAACAATGAAAACGTTATGAGACACCAAATAAATAATTAAACAAACATATTCTTAATGTTGCTTATGCTCTAATTAATTTAGTACCATTTAGTACAGTAATTGAATTAGGCAGAAACTTTAAATTGATTGCCATGAAAAATGTTTGTAAGGACCGAAACATAAAGGCAACTAAAGAGAGAAGAAAGAGGAGAGACATGATAAAATGGGAACTATCAACAGAACCAGTGCGGTGACAATAATAGTGACCGCAATCGTTGTGTTTATGAGCCCTAAGCAGTGCGCTCTGTAGAGGCTGTGATTTCTACAGTTAGCTGTGAAGCTAACGGTTCAGCCTGGGTCATTCTGCGCTGTCAGCTCCACGGCATGACGCTGTCGCTGCAAACAATACGCCTGCGCCGTTAAATCACACTCATTCACCGATTATGTAGCACTTTACCGACAAATTCTGGGTGAAATATGTATCTATAGGCATGGCAAACATTTAAGCGACAGCATATTCAGACTTCTAAGAGCAAAACGGGCCATTCTCGAGGCCACGGATGGAACCGGGGCAGCAGCGTGAGAACCCCCCCGGATCCGGGGAGCCCGAGTCGGGAGAGTGGAGAGAGGAGAACGCCGGGGTGGAAGCTAGTGAAATAGACGACAGCCTGAAAAACAGAAGCGGGGATGGAGGAAACGAGGAAACCACGAGCAAAACCGACAACACGGAAGCGGCGGAGAAAGATAAGGCTGAGTTTGATGAAGATGAGGAGCAATATGAGGAAGAGCTGGACCCAAGGATCCAGGTATTGAGATAAACTTAATGTTGTGACAGGTGCAATGATTTATGACTTGCACTAACGACAGTACGTAATTATTTGTTTATAATAGCAGGTTAAATAAATAAAGGTTGCTCATATAACGCTCACTTTGTCATTTAACGTTAGGTAATTTAAATTTTATATTAATAGTAAAACGATAGTGAAAATTTCCTTCCCTGTTTTCCACTTGTCAGGAGGAGCTGGAACACTTGAATCAGGCCAGTGATGAGATCAACAGACTGGAACTACAGCTGGACGTGAGTCATTTCTGAGTTTGTGTTTGAAATCCTACAGAATGTCCTATTCAATGGTATTCATTTTTAAAGGGATAGTTCCCCCAAACCAAATTTGCGGTTAATTTGCAGGCCATACAAGATGTAACTGTCTGTTTTTTCTTCAGTAAAACAAAGACTTTTAGGAGAAACTGGTGCTTGGTGATTCATAGTCAAAAGCTATCAGCACACTGAGAGTAAAAAAAAGAACATTACAGGCAAAACTGAAATAATGTTTAGGTCTTATAAAACAAAATGGCCAGTTTGTGCAAGAAAGTGAACATGGTTTACATCTTAATTTCCTTCAAGCCATACCTTCAGCAAAATGGTCCTAAATAATGCTTTTTTTCCTTTTCTTTTTTTCTGCAAAGACTGATTGTTATACTTCATAAGATTTACTTAATCCATGTATTGTCATGAGCCACAGGTGTTTATTTTGTTTTGAATGAAAATGTTGTTATGACTCTTTATTTAATGTTCTACCTGCTAAAATAAAGCCAGCTACATCTTGGATGACCTGAGTGGGAGTAAATTAAAGTATAACTTGCCTTCAGAGTTAAAATATCCTAATTTACTGACCTTCATGTAGAGTAAGATGCATTTCTTCAGTTCGAAAATAAATTAAATAGATGAAAGATAATCTAGGATTTTTCTTAATATCGTGGACTTCAGCGGGGACCAACTGCGGGTCTTGCAGTTTCAGTGCAGCTTCAAATGACACCACACAACTCCAGCTGAGGAACAGTAGACTTGCCTAGTGAAATGATTGGTCATTTTCTATAAGGCAAAAAAAGGAACATCAAAATTATACTTTTTAACTATAAATGCTCAATTTAAACTAGCTCTGCAATCGGCGGCTTCACGCTTTACAGTCACACTGGAAAGGTCATGGATGACAGAAGTACTGCAGTGTTTATAAAGTGAATGTGCAAAGACTAAGTCAAGTGCTCTTAACAGAAAATGTAAAACAAGGATGTTGGATGGTGGAGAAAATTAGATGCCTTTTTGAACTGGAATATACATGCGAAGAACTTAGGAGGCTGTGGCCACAAAGTGTCATCCATGACCTTTGCGATATGATTTCATAATTTGAGAAGTGCTTTTGCGATGGTAAAAATAAATAAAATATATGTATTTAGAAATTGGGTGCTCCTAAAGCCATTGATTGTTACAATCTATATATTTCTTTGACCTGTTGGTCCCTGTTAAAGTCCGCTCTATCCTCTCCTCAAAATCCTTTATTTCTTTTTGGCTAGAGAAAGAGACAAAAATCTTAGATGGGTAAGTAAATTATAAGCAAGTGTGTTTTAAATTTCTGGGTGAATTATCCCTTTAACGGTGCATCTATTTGCCTAAAATCAGCCCCAGCATGCGAGAGATCTTCAGTTTGAGTAATGTCTTGCAATCACTTCTGATTACATTTGTAAGAACTTTTTCTATTCTTCACACCTGTTCTATTGTCTTGCCAAATTGGTTCATGTGAGTTTGCGGTCTCTTTTTAGTTGGTGATTAATATATTTTGTTACAATCAATGGCTATAGGAGAGTAACAGGGTTGGTTTTAATAAGTTATATATATTTAATTTTCTGAACATAATGCAGTTGTGTGATTAAAACAACTGGATCTGAAGTTATATGATACAATATTTATAACATTTTGAAAACTGTCTGTATGATAAAAACCTTACAGACAAGATGAAAATATTTTATTTAATAAATGTAATAAATTGGTATAATTAATAAAGGTGCATCTATCTGCCTAAAATCAGTCCCAGCCTCAGAGAGAGATGTTCAGTTTGAGTAAAATAATGTCTTGCAATCACATCTGATTACAATAGTAAGAACTTTTTCCTCTTGTTCACACCTGTTCTGTAAGGTAAGACTCCTTACGGTAAAAACCTTACAGACAAGATAAAAATATTTTATTTAGCAGGGATGTATACAATTAAATTAGTATAATTAATTAATTCTAATGTTACAATAAATCTATATTTAAAATAAAAGCTTTTTTTATATTTCACATGATTATGTAGGTTTGTTTACAAGGTTATAGAAATATTGCTGGAAACAAATGCACAAATTATAATCAATGCTGTTTTCATAGTTTCGAATAACTTCAAAAATCATGTGACACTGAAGATTGGAGGCAAATTCTTTTCTTCACAGGAATAAATTAAATGTTAAAGTATTTTATAAATGCAACTGCTATTTTAAACTGCAACATTTTTTTCAGTTTTTAGTGTATCTATAATCATATAATATCATTGTAGCTTAATAGATGAATCTCTTTAGAGTCTGGTGGGCCAGTTTGAATTCAAGCTATGACTTGATGTTGCTTATATTATCAAATACAAAATATCTAAGATTTTAAAAAAGAAAAAAAAAGAAAAAAGAAAACACTCAGGCTTTTGTATTAAAAAAAGAGAACGAAAAGTGGTTTCTCATTTCAAAAATAAAATATGTTTTTTATATTAACTATCATTTTTTTTATTGCTGAACAACTATATAATTGGTTAAGTGCATTCAATTTGCCACGTTTGGCTTGTGAATCGCACTAGTTTAGAATCACTAATTGAAATGTTAATATTTCTTTCATGTTTTACTCATTTGGCAAAATTGAGTCTTGTTTTTCTCACTCTTTCTCATTATCTCTGTGTTAACTGTCATTTAGGAAGCGAGATCTAGCTACAGGAGGATCCTTACAGACTCTGCACGTAAACTCAACGCTCAGGGCTCTCAGCTGGGAGCCTGCATTGAAAAAGCCAGACCTTACTATGAAGCCCGTAGACTCGCTAAAGAGGTGTGTGTGTGTGTTAGAGAGAAAGAGAACATGATATTGCATGTTTGTGCCTCATATGAGTTTAAGATGTTTTTGTATTTTGCTGATTCATTCCCAGTCTCATTATTGTGAAAAATTCTCCCGCTGAAACCGCAAACATTTCTCAGTGCAGTGGTCATTATGGTGAAAGAGCGAGTGTGTTAATGCGATTAACCCTCATAACACAAGATGTGATTTGCACATCACTTTTCATTAGCATTTTGGAGCCAATTTTGAATATGTAATTGAACTGATGAAAATCGTTTAGTTGAGGCTGTAGAGAGTAATTGAAAACAATTGAACCAACGCTGTGCTAAAACTCAGGTCAGTTCCATCATGAAAAACTGTAAATAAGTTTTTATAAGATGGATGTGCAGACAAGCTCTGTGAATCTAGTGGCTATTGATTAGGCAGCAATTTTTATGGTTGTCTAGTTTAGAGGTTTTTGTGCATTTTAAAATTAGCTCAGACAATTCTGCAAACTTTTTAGTCAGTGATCATCAATTTGTTTTATGACCAGTGGTTATAAATTGTAAGAAAAGCAGGGTATAATGTGGTACAATATTGATATGTACTGTACATACAATAATGTCATTTAACAATGTAAATAAGATGGGCACTAAAAAACTGAAATGCAAAAATGCAATGCTTATCAAGTCAGTTTTAAACCTTTGAGTCAGTAGGATTTTATTTTAGTCCTGTACATACACTCACTGGCCACTTTATTAGGTACACCTTACTAGTACCTTACTGGTACCGTACTAGTACCCCCTTTTATCTTCAGAACTGCCTTAATCCTTTGTGGCATAGATTCAACAAAGTGAATATTTCTCAGAGATTTTGGTCTATATTGACATGATAGCATCACACAGTTGCTGTAGGTTTGTCGGCTGTATATACTCAGGTAGGCTGTGGCGTTGACACAATGCTCAATTTATACTAATGGGCCCAATGTTTGCCAAGAAATTATCCCCCTCATCATTACACCACCAGACTGAATCATTGATACATGGCAGGATAGATCCACGCTTTCGTGTTGTTGATGCCAAATTCTGACCCTACCATCCAAATGTCGCTGCAGAAATCGAGACTCATCAGAACAGGCAATATTTTTCCAATCTTCTAATGTTCACTTTTGGTGATCCTGTGCGAATTGTAGCCTCAGTTTCCTGTTCTTAGCTGACAGGAGTGGCACCTGGTGTGGTCTTTTGCTGCTGTATCTTCATGGTCTTCTGCCATTTTCCTCTGGCATCAACAAGGCATTTGTGCCCACAGAACGTCCGCTCACTGGATGTTTTCTCTTTTTCGGACCATTCTCTGTCAATCAGTGAGATGGCTGTGTGTTAAAATCCCAGTAGATCAGCAGTTTCTAAAATATTCAGACCAGCCCATCTGGCACCAACAACCCGTTTAAAGTCACTCAAATCACCTTTCTTCCCCATTCTGATGCTCAGTTTGAGCTGCAGCAGGTCGTCTTAACCATGTGTACATGCAAAATGCATTGAGTTGCTGTGTTTGAACATTGAGTTCTCTGTTTCAGGCTATTCTGCATTTGTATGAATTCCCAGTTTAATTTGCATATATTCCATACTTCTGGAATTTTGCAGCCCTAAACTCCAGTAGGTGCTAGTCACCAGGTGCATTCAAAATCACAAACTTTCCTGTTCTTATGTATAAAACAGTATGTTAGCTGAGAAGTATGTCCGAATTCATTGTAGGAGAGTAGTCTTGAATCACACAATGACCCACCAATGACTCGCGAGAAGTGCGCGTTAAGGAACACTTTACTATCCCATTAGGACACAAGAGAGAATTTATGAACTTGAGTGTTGAAATGTTACACCTCGTGATTTATGAAAACATGGCAGATGTAGTATAAATAAATGCCATAAATATGTTTATACTACAAAGAACATACTTTTTTTTTTTTTACGACCAGGAAGTAGTATGCGATTTTAGAAGCTTAGGAATCGGTTCTTTAATCCATCTATTCAAGTGATTCCTTCAAAACAGCTGATTAAGGATTATTAGAAAGCAAGTGACTTTATGAATGGATATTTAGGGTCATCATTAAATCATTAATTACAAAACAGATTAATTCAGCAGTGTTGCTCTGAGATGCATAAATGTTCGGCTGCAGCTTTGTATGGAAGTATTTTTGTGGACTAAACAGAAATAAAGACAAAGTTATTTAGCACAGTTTTATAAAATCAGTATCACATTTGAGATCAAGCTAATTCGTTGATAGGGAACCTATTATGCCAATTTTTACAAGATATAAAATACGCCTCTTATGTCCCTAGAGTGTGTATGTGAAGTTTAAGCTAAAAATTATTATTATTTTTTTTAATAACTCTTTGAAACTGCCTCTTATAGACTTTTTCATCCAAAGTGTGCCGTTTTGGTGACTGTCACTTTAAATCAAGAGAGATTGTACTCTCAGATTCCTTTTTAAAAGACGGTGGAGCTATAAATGCATATGTCAGCATAGCGGATTCAAAACTCTAATGGGGGATGGCTGTCTATGCTAATGAGGGAGAAATCATCACTAATGGGCGGGGGCGGCCCTCTGATGGCATGTACAAAGGGAGGAAACAAAGTGTTTCTACATGCTGTTTTTATGAAGGCTGGCTATGTTCACACACTGTTGCCATACAACTATGTTTAGACCCATTATAAAGTAATTTTTGCATAATAAATCTGATCTGCAATATTGCGTTAATGGTATTAGTAAACTATATTGTCTTATAAATCTAAAAAAACTAAAACTGAATCGTTTGTGCTTTCCTAAGCTGAATTATAGGGGCATTCTGTCTGCATTCTAATAGACTTCATCACACAGTGAATGCTTTTGGACTGTCAAGATGTGCTTTTGTTTGTTTTTTGCAAAGTGAGTGACATGCTTGATAATCCAAGCTGGCACACTGTTAAAATAACAATTACGTTATTATCATAGACAATAAATATTGCACACCCCTACACCATCAACAACATGAAAAGTTTTGACTTCAGTCATACAGACATTATTCAAAGCCTTCATGCAGGCTGTTGCATGAGCAGGATATTTCAAGAATCTTCCAGCAAGCAAGTGTGTGTGTGTTTGTGCACGATTGTAGCCAACTTCAGATATCATCCTTGGCGAGGATGCCGTATTTCCAACAAGTTATCCCAATGAAATATGGCCTGTCATTCTCGGTTGCTGACTTTTATTGATTGGTTTGGATGTTCTGATCTGTGCGCAGCAATTTTCACTGACAGCAAGCCAGGCTTTTGGAGCTAAACGGTTTTAAAATCCAGCTTTGTATGCCTTTGTCAGGCTTAAACCCATCCTCAGCTCTAATTGGCCATTTTAACCTCATTATTTCAAGCGGATGATTTCGGGTTCCTGAATTCTTTCATCTTGTGTTTTCTTTTATTATGCAAAATAAAAAGATAATAATAATAATCAAATGGAACTGTACTACGCTTCTATACATAATGCCACATGCTTTAGTTTGTCTCCTTCCAGGATTTTACAGGATATTTTGCAGCCTAAAAAACAATTTTGTGGCATTTTTTTCCAAAGGTTATGACAGTATATATATATATATATTTTTTTTTTTAGACCTCAAGAAATGTTTAGCTCTGCAATTTAAAGGAAACACCAAGGCAAACAAAGAGAATTTTCAGTGCTTAATCCTATGAAGCACACTAATCGTGATTCATGAGGGACTTTGTATGATCAGAATAAACAAAATTGAATGAACTAAATTGGCCTTAGGGTGCGTGTGAATGTGAGTGTGTATGGGTGTTTCCCAGTACTGGGTTGTTGCTGGAAGGGCATCTACTGCGTAAAACACCTGATGAAATAGTTGCCGATTTGTTCTGCTGTGCCAGCCCCTGATAAAGTAAGGGACTAAGCTAAAGTAAATTGAATGTTTGAGTATAAATGACAGTTTTTTTTAATGCCAAACATAATTAGAATATTAGTTAAAGATTATGTTCCATGAAGATATTTTGTAAATGTCCCAGTGTAAATATTCAAAACTCAAAACTATTTCAATCATTATTATTATTTTTATTATAAGTGTGTATTGCTAAGCACTTTATTTAGTCATTTTCACAGTATTTTGGTTATTTTCTAACCCTCAGGTTCCAGATTTTCCAGTAATTGAGAACAAATTGTCCCCTAATAAACCATGCCTAAACAGAGAGCTTTTTAATTCAGGTTTAAGATTGTGTAAACTCATGGTTTTTATAATCCTGGGTCAGAAATATGTTGTATTTGTTTGCTAAGCAATCAGTATTTAAAACCATTTGTATTACTTTGGTTTTTTTTCTCATCACAAGTAAGCTTTCATCATAAAAGTGCTAAAATATAATCTTAATAAGAAAGGTTATTGGGAGATTTAGAGCTATAAATTACATTTATATGCATTTATGTAATTAAACTGCTAAACAATTGAGTAGAATTGAAGAAAATAAGTGATTTTCATTTATGTAAATTATAATGGAACCACATTGCAGTTTTGCCCTGTTTGTGCCTCTGAGTAAAACTGACCTTTTTTCATTCACTGTTTCAATATTAATCATATTTAAAGCTATTAGAAGTTTAGCAATCAGTTCAATGCACTCCGTTTACTTCAAGCTGGCAATAGTGGCAGTAAAGTCATGTTTAAAGGTGCTAAAAATCTCAAAGAAATCTGTTTTGTGGTAAATTCTGTGATCACAGAATGGCAAACTCCTAGAGGGTCTGGCTTGTGTTTTATTACGCAGAATAACCCGATGCAAAATTTAGAAAGATTTGCGGTCCCCATTCGCTTTATAGCTCTAAGTAAGGTCAGCTTCCTTTCCTCTGATTGGCTGCATGCTCACAGAGCTGACTGATTGATTAGTGTACATGAAATATGATGGATGACCTCACCCACAGGCTCAACAGGAGACCCAGAAGGCAGCGCTGAGGTACGAGAGGGCCGTCTCCATGCACACAGCTGCCAGAGAGATGGTTTATGTGGCCGAGCAAGGTTTATTGGCTGACAGGAACACATTGGACCCTACCTGGCAGGAGATGCTAAACCATGCCACAGCCAAGGTATGACACAGCGACTCTGCATTCATGGCCACAGCCAGGGTTTGATCATTTAGTGAGGTCTGAGGGCTTGTTAAAAGTTGTGAAGTTATAACGGCTGCAAATACAACTCATTAAATGCATTATAGAACTTTCTCACTGCATCACAGTTTGGTAATAATATAGGCCTAAAGTCAGAATTATTAGCCCTCCTGAATTATTGGCCCCCTATATATTTTTTATTCTCCAATTTCTTTTTAATGGAAAGATTTTTTCAACACATTTCCAAACATAATAGTTTTAATAACTGTAAGGCTGTTTTTTTTAACTACAGCGGTTCTGAACTGTAGTTCTGCCGAATGACTAAATGTTATCAGTATGATGGTAAAAAAACTGTACATTCTAGTCAAAACCATCCTTCTGCAATCTTATACCAAAAGCGGAAATAAGGGCAGTATTAATAGCTTTAAATGTGGGAGAGCGTTGCTATTATGTGATTATATTGTATTGCAATATGGAGCCATTAAATGTTGATGTTAAATCAAAAGTAATTGACAAATACTTGAAAATGAGATGATTTAATGACAATAATTCTCTATGGTTACAACTGAATTAGTTACAAATAACTGTATGAAACAATAAAACATGAAATGATCTAAACATATGATAATAATTGTACCCAGCTTAAATGTAAATTAAAGTTACCTGGGAGAGAGAGAGAGGGAGAGAGAGAGGGGGAGGGAGTGAGATAGAGAGAGAAAGAGCAGGAGATGCCAAGGGCCAGAGCCGGAGAAGAAAGAGAGCCAGAGCTGTGTTTTACCACCTATTTGTAACTTTCTTGACCATGTGACCAAAGCCTAAACACTGAGACATTCAAACTGACCAATTGACACGTGACTACATCATCAAACCCCCACAGTCCACAAAGCAGTTCCTGATTTCATCAGGAGTTTGTGTGAGCCCTCTTTGGGGAAAAACACATGTTCTGCCATATAAACAAATGCATATAATAATTTTCATCCCTACATAACTGATTTCTAATAGCTGATTTCTTTTATCTTTGTCATGATGACAGTACACATCAATTTACTAGATATTTTTCAAGATACTAGTATTCAGCTTAAAGTGCAATGTAAAGGCCTAACTTGGTTAATTAGGGTAACTAGACGAGTTAGGGTAATTAGGCAAGTCATTGTATAACGATGGTTTATTCTGTAAACAATCAAAAAAAAATTGCATAAGGGGGTTAATAATATTGACCTTAAAATTGTTATAATTTACATAGAGCAACAGCACAGTGTTATTTAAGTGTTTAAAATAATGATGTGTGACATATGTCAAATAAATGTTAATGGTGTTCATAGAAATATCTAATTACAAAAATCATCTTTGAAGAATGTCATTTTGTAATTTTGTACCTCTATTAAAATGTTGAAAAAGTTGAATGTGAAATCCATATTTGGTCAAATTTATTAAATGGAGAGATAAAAAATAGCTAGTATTAGATAGTACTATGCAGTTGACCACAATTGGTATTGGTTACAGCATCAGCCAAATGTTTTGTTTTTGTTTTTCTTTGTTGAAACCGGTATCTGCATCAGAAAAAATATATATAAATAAATAAAATAATCCTTTTATTTTCACCTATTAAGTAACCTGTTAAATAACCTCTTTTATGCATAATAAAAGGTCATGTTTTGGTTTTGGGAGTTAACAACAGGCTGATATGCATTCTATGTCTAAAAACACTTTCATTTTCTTATAATATGCATTTAATTTTACCTAATTATCCCAACGACTCCCATATGATTTATTTAGCAACTCATTTGTTCCCAAACCCCTCCTTTGCATGTCGATAATCTGCAGTGACTGGTCTGAAGACCCTTTCTGTTGCGACTGGTTGACTGGGTTCAGCGTGAGACAGAAAAAAAAATACCCACCATGGCATATCAACTTTGTTAAAGTAGCCAGAGTGCAGAATACATGTGTAAGTCCAATACAGGAGTGCATTAAAGCAATGTAGACACCAGTATATTGCTGTATTCTTAATCATATGTACAACAACACATTCAGTTTTAATCCACACAATGGCAAAAGCTGAACTATTTTGAAAATGGACCGCAGCACATGTGTAGAAACAGCTGATGTTGGCCACAGCAATGACAAAGGGCAGGGAATCGCAAGCTCACAAATTCATTTAAATCAGTAAAGAAATAGCACGAGGCACATTTTTCACAAGGTATTATGTAAAATATGAATATAAAAAGTTAACAAGGTACAGTACAAGCCATGTGGAGCAATTACAAGTTCCAAAATACAATTAAATGCATATTTTGCAAGCTGGAGAAAACAAGGAGGCAACCATTTTATTCACTTTTACCGTTTGAGATCCGGGGGAAGAAGAATCTTCTCTTTATGGACTGTGTACTGACAAAAGTTCTATACATATTTTCATCAAATAGTCTTTGATAATTCTTCCTTTAATAAACGGCCAGCGAATCCCTATTGCAGGGTAGGTTTTATGCTAATCATCCTAATGTTCACTCATCTTCAGACATGATTAATCCCACGCACACTCCGCTAGTGTTTGAATGTAAAGGCACATTTACGTTTTACCAGATACAACACTTCATATGTGTTTTCATATTTCATATATTGTTTCATGTCAACATCATTCTGAACAGTCAAAAAGACTGGGACGGATGACGAATCATTGAAATGACTGAGTTTTACTTTTTTTTTTCTTTTCTTTTTTCTTTTTGTGAAATAAATAGTTATAAACTCGGTGCACTTACAGATTTAATCCTCAGATGGATGTTTTCATTCACTTAGAGCTGTGTTGCACACTGCATGGAAGGTCATCTTCAAAAACCCATAATAGGGGCTCTTTAAAGTTAATGAATGAATATATAGCCATCATCATGGCTACTGTTTTGATAGTGTTTGATGGTTTTGTACAGAAAATAGCATGGTAATCAGTGCATTTGTCTTCCCGAATATGGTCTCCTCACCTGCCCACTTCTTTTTTTGAGTGCAGTCAATTTTCAGTAGTTATGTTTCCATCTAAAAATGCAAATTAGAGTTATGCACAAAACTGCAATATTGCATAAAACATTTGTGAATAAAGCACCATTTCCATTTTATGAGTCAAAGAGAACAAAACCACCACTTCCTGATAAACTGCTGCCAAATATCATAAAGAAAAATGGAATATGTTAGAAGCCACTGTGTGCGTTTAAATATAATAAACAACTTAAACCTCAGATGAAACGCTACAAACACAGTCATAACTGGTTTTTGGAAGCGCATTGGCTTTTTGCTCTCATTTTGTTTGTCATTACATGATCTGTTAAAAGAAAATTACATAACTTATTTGATGCACATGCTGGGATTTACTCTGTAAATGTGTTTCTATTAATTTTCCATTCATTTCTGTTCCATTTTTCATATGATATTCCAAAATGTGCAGAAAAATAGGTGGATGGAATCAAAGCTAGTTTCTGGCAGATATTGCTTCAATAAATAAAACCAGTCCCCTGAAGAAAACAACACCAAATTAGGTTAAATTGTGTTCGAATAGAATACAGAATCGCTAACACAAACCTTCATCTTTATAATTTGTTCACATTAAGAATTAAAAACAAGTCCATTTACCCAATGCTTATAATGACTGGATATGATACATACCAGCACCCCCTGTAGAGCTCCTTCACTCACCTGCTGCGGGGAGTCAGTGACATGAATTTATTCATAGTTTTTCATTCACAGATATTCACAATTTATTATTGAATGCAAAACCCCTTACCTCAGACTGGAGTTTGGTGACGTTATCGCTGACTCCTGGTCTGCCATTACACAAGTATAATTATGGCAATAGGCAGTGGCACCCATTTACTCAAAGCACAAGTGCTCTTATAGGTTTAACTGCTAAAATCATTCCCTTATAGTCAAAATGACAGCTTGAAATTGTTAAATAAAAACGTGGCCCTGTTTAAAAGTGCACAGCTGGTTGATGTGGATTATAATTGGCAGCATGGCTTTGATTGTCACAGTGGGTGCAATCAATAACACTGATGAATGCACACCTACACTTAAAGATCAAGGTTACACGTCTTCATTTATATTTTATTCAAGCCTTGCCAGCAAAATGAAGCAGCACCTTTGTGATGTAAAAACATTTTAGTTGTCGACAACATGCCAAGAGCTTTTTTATTTTTTATTTTTTTCAAGATAGTTGATGCCATTAAAATACTTGTGTGCTGTTAAACTAACTCCTTTATTAAAAAACATCGCCTCAGGTTTATTAATTTTTTTCTAATTAATCATGCAAGTGAACTGTCAGCTATAAAATAAAGAACAAATAAAATTCTTTAGAACCAATTAAAACAATAGAACACAAAGTAAACACTGAGTCAGGTTTAAAAAGGAATCATTCAAGTGAACACTCAGTAACAAAAGTACAGAAATAAATACAAGTAATAGAACAGTAATGCTAAACTAATGATTGTAAGCAGTGGCACAGTGGTTAGCACTGTCGCCTCACGGCAAGAAGAAGGTCAATTCGAGAAGAAGCTTCGAGTACCAACTGGGTCAGTTGGCTTTTCTGTGTGGAGTTTGCATGTTCTCCCTGTGTTTGCGTGGGTTTCCTCTGGGTGCTCCAGTTTCCCCCACAGTCCAAAGACATTCGCTATAGGTGAATTGGGTTAACAAAATTGGCCCAAATTAAGAAAACTGCACCAAATTAGGTAAAATTCTGTGCAAATAGAATACAGAATCGCTAACACAAACCTTCATCTTTATAATTTGTTTATATTAAGTATTAAAAACAAGTCCATTTACCCAATGCTTATAATGACTAGATATTATACATACCAGCACCCCCTGTAGAGCTCCTTCACTCACCTGCTGCGGGGAGTCAGTGACATGAATTTATTCATGATTTTTCATTCACAGATATCCACAATTTATTATTGAATGCAAAACCCCTTACCTCGGGCTGGAGCTTGGTGACATCATAGCTGGCTCCCGGTTACACTTGTATAATTATGGCAATAGCTACTGGCACCCATTTACTCAAAGCACAAGTCTAAAGCCCCACACAATCCCCATATAGGTGAATTGGGTAAACAAAATTGGCTGTAGTGTATGACTGCGTGTGTGTGTGTGTAAATGTGAGAGTGTATGGGTGTTTCCCAGTACTGGGTTGTGCCTGGAAGGTTATCCGCTTTGTAAAACATATGTTGGAATAGTTAGCGGTTCATTCTGCTGTGATGACCCCTGATAAATATGGGACTAAGCTGAAGGAAAATGAATGAATGATGATTGTAAGCTTCAAGTATTGGAATTAATCATTTACAGTCAATAAAAAAAGCTAATCGCATGGAGTAGAAATGAAACAATAAACCAGTGGTGTAAAAAATGAAAAAAAACAGTTTATAATTCTCATGGTAATGAATTGATCAAGTCAACAGAGACTTTTACTTTGAAGTACAGAAAGAAATTACAATGACAAGATCCAAATGCAAATGATAAAACGGTTCTTTAAGTTTTTAAATAAAGCTTTTAAGTAAACAATAATAAATAATAAATAAAGTAACAATAGAGTAAAGATTCAAGATTCACCAACATTCAAGTAAAAGGCAAAGTAATATGCTTCAAGTTTCAGATTAAGCATTAACTGTAGGTAAATAATAATGTCAAGATACAAATTACATGTAGTAGAAATAAAAACAACAAAACAGAGTTAGAAATGAAATAAACTCTGATTCAGGTTTCTGAATAAATTATTTAAATCAACAGTCAGTAATACTGTGAAGCGCAGCACAAAAAACGCATTACAGGGCATTGAGCAAAATGCAGATGATGTAACCGTGCTGTAAGTTTTCATATTAGTCATTTAAGTAAATAGTCAAAAATGAAAAGAGTAAAGAAACCTTTACTTTATGTAGATTAACAGTAATATATAGATTCAAATGCTGTATGCTTAAATGTTTTTATAAACAGTCAGTGTAGACAAATTGCAAGGAGTGCAAAATACAAACAAAACATTTTTAAAAGTTATTAAATTAGGTAATCACTGAGTTTTTAAAAAAAATAAATCAGCGACAGAGTGATTTGATCAATCAATAAAAGCTAAAAACACACTGTTTCAAATTTGCAAATAAATCCTTCAAGTACATAATCCACAATTTACATTGTTTTTAATTTGCACACAGTGGAATAAGAGAAAGTGAACAAAATTGGCATTAGGTAAAAAAGTGCTTGTTTTCAAATGAACCATTCATCTTAATGGTCAAAAAAACATTAAAGTAAATTACATAAAGCAACGGAACAAATAAAATATTTTCTTGGTCTTATTTTGAATGATTCCTCCTAATTCCACAGAATAAAACCATTGTTGAAGTCTATCATCAAAAGATAGCTTTTGTTTTACATCCTTTAAATTGACATTTGTAGTGATGCTACTCACTACATCATGGTAACCAAATACCTGTTTAAGCCAGTCTTCATTCTGGTTTGTATTGCCCACTTTTAACAATCCATTCAATTCCTTTATAAACCTTCAATGAAATCCTGTCACACTGTTTTTCTCATTCGGTATCCGGTTTCATCTGAAAATAAATCATATTACAGAAATGGGATTGTTCAGGCAACTCATGATGGCTTTTGATTGAAGTAAACAGTCAGTCATCAAAATATAGGAAAAGAAACAAAATAACCCTTAATGGAACGTAGAAAAAAAAAAGCTAAAAACAAAAATCAGAAACAACATTGTCAAGTAAACAGTGTGCTGGTTTTATCCAGTGATATCATTTGTTGTGGCAGAAGTAAAGATTTAGTCATCAAAATATAGGAAAAGAAACAATGACCTGTAATGGAACGTAGAAAAAACTTCAGAAACAACATTATCTTGTTATGTACAACATTGTTATTGTATATTTACATGGACACCAATAATCCGATTTTAACACGATTAAGACAATACTCTGATTGAGAGTCTGCCATGTAAGTAGTGATTTTTGATTATTTCGATCCGATTAAGGTCATTCATTCATTAATTTTCTTTTCGGCTTAGTCCCTTTATTAATCAAGGGTCGTCACAGAGGAATGAACCGCCAACTTATCCAGCCCTCCAGCCACAACCCAACACTGGGAAACAACCATACACTTTTGTATTTACACACATACACTAAGGCCAATTTAGCACCTATACCGCATGTCTTTGGACGGTGGGGGAAACCAGAGCACCCGGAGGAAATCCATGCGAACACGGAAAGAACATGCAAACTCCACACAGAAATGCCAACTGACCCAGCCGAGGCTCGAACCAATGACCTTCTTGCTGTGAGGCAATCATGCCATTCACTGCGCCACCGTGATGCCCCAGATTAAGGTCATAATCGAACTAAACAGAAATGGAATTAAGACGTGGAGTATGCCGATTTTAGTCGCATTATTGAAATGCAGTACAGACATGTAAACAGCTTATTAAAACTATTACCATCATGTTGGATTTTAGCTGCATTTTGTGACAGGATAGTCTGTATACACACCGCTGTGTAGCGCTATTCTCTGCACCTATCAAGTCAGTGAAGGACTACAGACACCTGCAACATAAAATGCAGTTTTTTTTTTCCATACGGCGTGCGGTATCAAATTCCATTAAAACAACACTCTTCCAGCAGTTCATACTCTCATCCAATATCTCGTTTGTCACGGGGGGGCATGCATGAAATGTTCCCGAATAAAAGTGAAAGTGCCAAACTGCAGTTAAAGTCGACAAATCAAGAATGAAACACCCGAAATAACATGAAACTCCAGAGGAAATGTGTATAGTGTGGTGACGCAATGATGTTAATCGAATTATGTGCTGACATGTAAACCGAAATTGTGAAAGGAACATTCAAAAAGCAACTCGTGTAAACACCTTCATCATATTATTGTCTTATTCAGATTAAGGCAAATAATTTGATTATGGATGTCCATTTAAAAGTGGTCATTGTCAAGTATACAGTGCGCTGGTTTTATCCTGTGATATCATTTGTTATGGCAGAAGTAGAGTCAGTCATTAAAATATAGGAAAAGAAACAATGAACTGTAATGGAATGTGGTAAAAAAAAAAAAAGATCGTCAAGTAAACCGTGCACTGGTTTTATCCAGTGATATAATTTGTGATGGCAAAATCACAATTTTTTGTTTTATTAGACACCCATAAAGGAATTTATTCCATAAATGCATTTCCATCATAGATTATGTGCATATCAATTGAGCGCAGACATTTTTAATACTTTTTTTTTTTCATCCTACCAATTTTCCATTTACACAATACACTAAAATGTGCATAAAAATAGTTAAAATGGAAACAGCTAATGGTACTGAAGTGCTGAACCTCTGACATTCCTGAATATTACCTGTCCTTTGGAAAGAAAAAAAAGTAAGAGTAATCTAAATTTCTTCAAGCTCTTAAAGAACACTCTATTACTCGCAGGGTTAATGCCATATTGACCTGCCACATCTTTGCGCGAATGATGCTGAAAGATACGAGAATGAATTGAATTACATGTCTTTGATTACATGGATTTGACCTCTGCCGTGATGCTGTTTTCAGGTGAACGAGGCGGAGGAAGAGCGTTTGAGGAGCGAGAGGGAGCACCAGCGAGTCACTCAGCTTTGTCAAGAAGCAGAAGCGCGCGTGCAAACCTTGCAGAAAGCTCTGAAGAGGGTCATTATCAAGTCCAAGCCTTATTTTGAGCTCAAGGCACAGTTCAACCACATCTTAGAGGTATGCATCAGCTACAAAGGTATTCAAGGACTGATGGCTGTATTGATTTAAGTAACAAAATGGAGTGCTTTATGAAATGCAAACTAGAGGTGGGCTGGAAAATGAATAGAAACTTCACTAGTGACGTATAAATTATTCATTTGAGTTTTTTAGTGTTTAACAAAGTTAAAAGGGAAATGTTCTGTCCTACTGTTTTCTCATTCAGTAGTGCTGTTTGACTTTGAAATCCATCGCATTATAAAGTGAAATGGCTTCCTTGCACAATTTGTGTTGAAATGAAGTAAATTGAAAACTCAAGGCAGTGTTCACCTTATGTCAGCACCTGGACAATAAGTTTTACTTCTGTAATGGCTCTTTTTGTTTTGTTGTTTTTATTCTTTTGTTACTGATGATTGTATTACTGAGACTGATAAATGCTGTGGTAAATTGAAAACCTAAGGCAATCGCCAGTCAGTAATGCAATACAGAATAAAGCAACAAATGGAACAAACTGAGACAAAATGGTGCAGGTATAAACAAGTGAAAGAACATGATTCTGCTATAAGAAAGTACAAAGTTCTCTATAAAATACAAACTTGAGATGAGTAGTATGAACAGAAACTTTTTGCAAACAAACTATTAAATTTAGTTTTTAGTGTATTTAATCAAGTTAAAGAAAATTGATTTAGCCTTCTTTTTTTTTTTGGTATTCAATTTCCTGTCTGACTTTGACACACTCAACATTCCAAAAATAAAGTGGGTTGTTTTGGTAATTTATCCTGATGTAAAATGTTAAAGTATATAGACAACTTTGTTCACAAACAATAATGCAGTTTTTGTTTTTGGTTTAGTTCTGTAATTTATTACTTAATTCTGTTTTATTATGCTGAAATGTATGTTGAAAACTTCTGTAAACATTTACTTAACATCAACAGTCAGTAATACAGAATAAAACAACACATTTCCAGTAATACAATTTACGAAAACAACAAAACATACAAAAAAAAGGTAACAGAGAAAGTGTGTAACAAGTCCTTATGAAATACAAACTTAGTAATGCATTTTGCTCACCCATACAAACCATTATTTGTATAGATTAAGAATTATAATATTAGTGAGTTTAACATGCCTAAATTTTATTTAATGAAATTCATCAGATAATCACCTGGGGCCGGTTTCACCAGCAGTGTGTACGTTACAATGTAGCCTAGTTGTGACATAAAGGGACACTAACTTACTCACTACTAAATAGTTTAGTTTTGCACCACTGAATTTAGGCTAGTCTACACTAATCCGGATAAATTTGACAATTACAGTTTCATCTAAAAACGCTTCATGTCCACACTATAATTTTTTTAAACATTTTTTCTGTCATCCACACTAAAATGATTGAAAAGCCTTTGTTTAGTACTGTGCGTGTGAACAGATGTAAGATGCTTTTACCTCCGTCATAACTGCCTAGTATTTGTTTACTTTCAGTCTTTTAGAAATGTTGCAGCAAAATGTTGTAACTGTTGTATTCCACCACTGAACAATAGCTCCCAGTAAATGTTGCCTATCCTTTGATGAGAGGCAATGGATGTACAAACTGTACATTTGAGCATGCACAACTGAGCATGTACAAACTGACATTAATCTTTAATAAAGCTTTCAAAACAGACAACATTCAAAACATCTGCTTTACAATGTCGTCCACCATGTTAGCTGAATTGGTCACATGACTGCGCCACATGACATTATCATTTTCGAATGACTTTCTTTATGACTAAGATTTTCTTCCCTGTGATTTTTCTCTTTCATATGTAGGCTGTTAAACTCATTTAAAGTTTAATGTTTTGATATCTTCATGATTATTTTTATGCACATTCATGGCTCAAGATTGAGTTGCAGTTGCATCGTCTGTTCTTACTGACTAACTGTAAGGTAATGTCCCCTGCAAGTTTTCATTGGACAGTATGTTGTGGTTTCTTGAAACAACATGTATAAATTCAGAATTATTTTAGAGCCGTTTAACAATTTGAAGACTTCTGATTGAGTTTTATATCATTCGATGCGAATACACAATACTTTACTGAGCCATTACAACCTACTAGCCATGTTCTGTCTTAAGAACATGTGGTGCAACTCAAGTAAGAACAAATTTAGTTACAAACTAGCTAGCAAGCCTTGCATTGCAGTTTAAGCAAGAACTTACGATAAGCTGGCGCAACCTTACCCTATTTATTTACTTACTGTAGTATTGTTAATAAATTTGGTGCATGAATTTAACAAATTCTTTGTTTTTGTTTTTTAAATCTACGATGCCATGTCTATCACCACTCATAAACAGGAGCACAAGTCCAAAGTGGTCCAGTTGGAGGAACGGGTGGCGAAGGTGAAGACCAGATATTCGGTTGCCCTCCGCAACCTCGAGCAAATCAGTGAGCAGATCCATGCGCAAAGGGGCCGCATCCGGGCTGCTAGAGAGCGCAACCGAGCCCGGGGTGGGCGGAGCTCTCCGGTTGGGGCGGAGTCTGAGGGCATAATCCAAGCTGGGGCTTATGCAGGGGTGGTGGCAAATCCTTTAATGGATAACGATTGGGCGGATCAAGAGAAAACCAGGCAGTGGGTGGAGAAACACAGGGAAGCAGGGTGGGGCCATAAAGAGAGAGCAGAGAGGGCGGGATCAGACTCCATGTCCGTCATCAGTCTGCAAACCATCGCCTCTGATCTGGAGAAGTTTGATTCTGTGGAGCATCTGGGCAACCTGAGTGACGTCGGCAGTATAATAGGCGAGGAGAAGGAGCCTGAGAGCGAAAGAGGATTTCGGGTTGAAGATAGAATAGTCGTGAGGGAGGTGGCAGACCTCTCGAGACAGGATGCAGAGAAAGGCGCCTCAGGGACGGACAGGCAGCAGAGAGATAGAGAGCGAGAGAGCTTTGTGAAGCAGCACCACAGAAGTGTTAGTTTGTGAGGGAATCAGAGTCGCCTGTTACTCCACCCTACTGCTTCTGGAGGGGTAAAGCTTGCCCGCAGGCTTCCAGGCTAGATTTTCAACTGACTACAAATGAATCGGGCTAAAAAACGCTCTGCATTTGCTTAAAGTTGAGGCAATTGTGGCATCAAATCGAGTTGGGAAAAACAATATATTTCGAATCTGTCAAAACACACTCCATTTGCAATCTATTTGTTAAGTCATGATATATGGAATACTGTTTCCTGATCCAATACTCTGCTCATTTGAATCGAGAGAATATGATCACTGTGTAGTCATGTATCACATTAAATAATTCTTTTATGAAATCATGGTGTTTGCTGCGCACCCAGACACCAATATTTTAACGATTTATTAAAAATGTATCTCTCTCTGACCATTTGATATTAGGCATGGATATAAACAAACAAAATAATGGATATTAATAAATAAAGGTTTTCCCCGAATAGTCTGATAGAGTGTTTGGATCCTGAAACTGTGCCACGTGATGCCAGACTTAACAATTGGATTGTTTAATTAGACAGATGGCTCCACTTTCAAGCATATGCCCATTGGTTGAGCCAATGTTGCCTTGTTTGATTGGTTGGGATGCTTAAACAATTTTCAGGAAATTTACTTCCGAATGGCTTCATTATTGCTGCACTTTCACTTAAGATTGGAGAATGCTGAAAAAAATGACATGATCCATTTTTAACACAGCTGTTGTCTATGGAAGCCTGTTTCTAACAGAGAAAAAAATTATTAATTAAAGACTAAAGTCTAGTTTGTGAGATATAATGTCAAATATTCAAGCAATGTAGTGTAGGTACAAGAAGTAGGATCATAACCATAGAATAATTTATGCTTCATGCCGACCTTTTTCAAAAATAACCCTAACAGCTAAAATAATAACTATTAACATCCATTTTTTTTTTGTTTTTCTGTTCTGTTATTGTTATAGTTGTGTACTATGCGCTTCTTTTATTTCTAGAATGGGTTTTAGTGTCATATTTTTATCATTGTTGTATCATTATTGTTATCAGGCATTAATTTGTGAGAAAAAAAGCACCTTCCCAAAAACTCGCCAAAAAATCGTATATTCAATTTGCTGACTGCACAGTTTCTAAATTTCAGTTTATAAATATTAAAAATTGTAACCTATAAATTATAAACTTATCAGTAATAGTTATCTATAATAAAAAGCAAATCAACTTTACATCTGTTTTATTCATTTATGATTATTGATTAAAACGTTTGATTAATACATTTTTCAAATTAATTTTGATCAAATTTTTTTATTATTAAAAAATATATACATCAGACTCAAAATGGCTTTTCTAAGTATATCCACATTCATTTCATTTCTGTTCCATTGACAAGGAACATAAAATACAAAGTTGCAATTGTATATTTAAGCTTGAGTCATAGTTGCAATTTTGTATCTTATGTAGGCCTGCACCAAGTGTCAGAATGGAGGAAAAAGGGTAATTTAAATGACTTTGAAGGTGGCATGATTGCCAGACAGGCTGGTCTGAGTATTTCAGAAACTGCTGCTCTACTGGTATTTTCACACACAACCATCTCTAGGGTTTACAGAGAATGGTCCGAAAAAGAGAAAATATCCAGTGAGCGGCAGTTCTGTGGGCGCAGATACCTTGTTGATACAGCAACTGTGGGATTCTATCATGTAAATATGGACCGAAATCTCTGAGGAATGTGTCCAGAACCGCGTCGAATCCCTGCCACGAAGGATTAAGGCAGTTCTGAAGGCTAAAGGTCCAACCCGGTACTAGTAAAGTGTACCTAAAAAAGTGGCCGGTTAGTGTACATAGCAATGGCAAAAATTATTGAGGTCATCTCAAAGTATTGCATGATAAGTCGATAAATTGATTATTGTGACAGGTCTAATCTTATGTTTCTTGTCAATGCAACAAATCGAACAAATGTGTGTATATACTAGCCATTTTTAGTCTGATGTATACATATCCAATATATGTTATTATTATTTTAAATTAGATTATTTAATTAGTTATATAATTATATATTGTACAAAATTAATTGCAAAAAATCAATAATTACATTTAAACTTGAGTCATAGTTGCAATTTTGTATAAAACTGCCATTTGTGAAATAGTGGAAACAGGCTTCCATATCTACCCAATTCACCACACAGTTCAAATGAAAGGAAAGCTTCTCCAGGGATGCTGACCAAGGGTATGTTCATGCCATGTTATAATAACCATAATTATGAGACTCCAGCTTATAATAAGAGTTCACATTCTCATACCGTTTATAATTACATCTTTTGAACTGGGATTTTTTCTGAGAGCTACAAACCTGTACCATGCAGATAAAAATTGGGAAACACATAATTTTCAGACCCAGCTCCAAAAAGTACATCACATGTTTCATCTAAAATTATGCTAATTATGACAAGGCATGAATGCAGCATAAGATTTAGAATCATTATAACGAATCCATTTTCAGATGGAGAATAATTGAACATTAACACACTTACGCTGATTGATGTGGCATTATTGTAACACTGCACTACAGCAGAAGGGGTTCAGATGTTCTCTGCAAATTAATGAATAACAATAAGGAGGGGGCTGAAGTGGTATTTTAGGCAGTCAGCAGGGATTTGTAGTTCTCACGCTCTGATCTTGTCTTTTCTCGGTTGCTGTTTCTCAGTCGGTCAGGGGACAGAAGAAAAAAGACACTTCACACAATGAAAGGGAAAAGCAACACAAATGAGAAATGGATTGAACACCGGAGATCTAACTCACCTCTGTGAGTTACTCTCACTTTGGAGCTCTTAAAGGCATAGTTCACCCAAATACTTTACTCACCCTCAAGTGGTTTTAAACTTTAAATAATTTATTTTGAATAATGAAAACAGGTAGATATTTATGCTCAAGGTATTTTATGTTGAACAGAAACAAGTTGAGGATGGGTAAATCAGTCTCTCCAGGATTTGTAGATTCTTTTATAATTTATTTTTCAGCTTTTCATAAAATTTGCGGCAACATTTGAGGCATTTTTTGTGTTGATTTGCAGCAATATATATTATGCATTCTAGACACAGTTGGAGCACATCCAACCTCAATACATTGCTCTAGTGGCATTCTACACTGGACAAAAAAAAACATTCAAAGATGATTTTTTTGGATTTACTCTTTTTTTTTTAAGTTAAGTGGTCGTAAACTATTTATTTGGGCTGAATTTAATTTAGGAAATTGTGACTGTGAAATGTGAAAAGGTAACTAATGTTCAGCATGTGAGGTGTGTTTCGACACTGGATTTTCTTTTGAGTAAATGCATGTCAAAGTGACATCATAGAAAGCATCTAGGCCTGGAATTAGCACAAAATTTGCAGTATTTCAGAATAAATGCAAGATCCTCAAAATATTGAGCTTTATTTTGCAATAAATTCAGTGATCACAAAATCCTAGAGAGACTGGTAAATGGCCATATGATTTGTTTTCGGTCAACTCTCCCTTTAAAAATGAAAATGTACTTATGATTCACTCTCCTTCGAGTGATGAACACAAGAAGATTTGTAGAATGCTGAAAACTTGTACCATTGGCCTCCATAGAAGAAAAAAAGCAAATTGAATGGAAGTCAGTGGTAACAGGTTTCTAAAATTTCTCAAAAGATCTCTTCTTGTGTTTAACAGGAAAAAAAAAACTCTTAACAGTTTGAAACAAGTAAAGGGTGAGTAAATTATGACAGAATTATTTGGATAAACTATCCGTTTAAGCTTCCTCTGTTAGTGTTTAACTTTACACTCTTTTTTTTTCGTTTTATTTAAGTGACTGACAGCCTAGTCAATGTATTTTTTCTTTGGTTCTGGGTAATAAGACACACATGCTGTTGATAATGTTTTATTTGATTGTCATCTCCTGGCCAGTATCTGGTATATTGCTTTAATTCAGCTGTCAGTCGGTATTGTTTCACGTTCTAGGTCATCTATTTGTGGAATTTCTAATACATTTCAGATCTAAAGTACTGTTTTTATTGATTTTCAAGATCTTTTTGACAGCTGTATTATGATTTTAGGTCAGTCCGGGTATATTAGAGGGTCTTGTCTTGACAGAAAGACAAGAGACAGAAGATGTTTACAAGTTTACAAGCGTGTCGATCCTGCTGGATTTTTACAAGACGAGTAAATAAAACAACAGTAGAGCGACTGAATGATGAATGATGACGTAACTGTGTTGCAGATATACACTTCATGTAATATGCTAGCTGTTTGAACAAACCGTGCTGTAGACAGTACAGTATTATTTGCAAGTTTACATCCTACCCTCTTATTCAGATTTTTTTTTAATGTAGATGTTGTAGTTTTTGTCCACCAACCCTGTAAATCTATTTTTCCTCATCATGACCTGTACAGATTGCTCACCTTTCCTCATAGTAAATACACAATGCTCTGTAGAGTTAATCCAGTATGCTGCTGTCTCACTCCATAGGTCACTTGAATTGTGTATATATACAAATTGATGTATGAAGAATACAAATAATCCTTATGTGACTGATAAATTATTCTGTAAATGTTAATTTATTGCACAGTTAGAGATATTAAAACTTGAATTTAACAACTACTGTCGTCTTCTGGTTATTTATTTTGGTTTTAAAAATGATTTGCGCTACTGTAACAATGTAACTTCGAATCTTTCGAAATTTTATTTTTGTAGTCTGTGACTTCTTTGGCTCTCGGCTTTGACCGCCTCTTGTAATTTGAACTTTATTTTGTAATGCAACACTATTATTGTGATATTTTATTATAAAAGAGGCACATGAATGTTAACATGAAACATCTAACGCTATCTCACGGCAATTCGTAACATTTTGATTTAGTGGCTAATTCGTATGAAGTCGTACAATCTCTTTTCGTACATTTTGGTGCGATCTGCTTATCCCCCAAAGACAGTTGAGTTTAGGGGTAGGGTTAGGTCCTATGCCTCCTTTAGAAAAATCATATTTTTTGCGTTTGCCGAAACTACAAATTCATACAAATTAGCCACGAAACTGACAACTAATGTATGATAGTTATGAAATACACAGTTTTTGAAGATAACGATTTTAACATTGGCTAAAATGTGATGTTGGTCTCTTAAATTTTAAAATTTGGACTCTTTTCTGCAATTACTCATCTATTTGTGTCTATATATCTTAATAAATATTTTTAAGATTAATATATTATGTTATACATTTCTTAATCACAGCAAACTCAAAATCGAACATTTATATCTTGGATTTTGGCTTTATTTCTTGTAATTGTGGAGGTCTCCCAGTTGTGCCTGTGTTTACAGTTTACATACATTTTGTTTTCTCTGGCAGCTACTATTTTGTTTCTAATAATGCAACACAATCGCTCAAATTCTGACTTCATGTGTCGGATCATTTCTTTAATTAAAAATTGCTAAATTATTTCTTATAAATGTGACATATTCAAAGGTAAAGATTTCTTGCAATTGTGAATTTTGAGTAATTACAACATTTTCTCATGTCTTTGTTTTCTTACAGGCCCAAATATTTATTTCCATTACATCTAACTAAACATATTTACTTCTTGTAATTGTGTAATTGTGTCTTCCAGTTGTTTGTATATCTCCCAGTTTTGACTGTTTCTACTATAACTTCAATGGTGACTTAAAGTCACAAGATATAACTTTCTCACCAAGCCAACCTTGCATTTGTGACATTATAACTGGCATTAAGTGACATTTTCCAGTCTGACTTTATCTCTCAAGTCAGTTTTACTGAGAGTGAGAGAATTCAAGATGAGCTCTAAAATAAAACTCTGCCCTCTATTTAATATTCCATTTCAGATGGAAATACATTACGAAGCTGAGATTTTTCAGTTCACTTGGACTTTAAGGTCTGGGTATATTACATGGTAAGCCATAATCAAAATGTTAGATGGAGGAGAAATGGGAAGCAATAAATAACTACTATTAGCAACTTTGTCAAGGGACAAATTAAGGCGTAGCTTTAGAGTATTTCGGTCAGCAGTGGTCTGAGGACAAACCACAAAAAGGCTACAGGGTGTTGTGCATCCAAACCCATCTATGTCCATATAGGCTCACAAATTCTATCCCCTCCATCTCCTAGGGCTGTGCGATGAGACAATATAATACCATGGGGATCTAATAAATAGTCTATCGTTTCGTATTATGCTCTATCCTGCTCTATCATGGTGTTGCAAAATACATTGTTTACTGTAATACTTTTTCATCATTTGGATGAGCAATCTGGATGCTTGAATAACAAGCATGGTGAAAAAGTTGCAAGCTTTAAAGTACATTTTTGTTTAATATTTTATGTTTGGCCTGTAATCGGTGGTTTTTAAAAAGTTGCATTAATATTTATTTTAAATTTTAAAATAAAATAAAAAAAATATTTTTAGTTTATTAATCAAACATTTCCCTAGGCGGTCGACATAAAGTGAGAAAAATAATCATAAATTAAAAAATACATGATTGCTCATATCTTCCAAATTGACAAACAGAAATATTCCTTTCCGTTTCAGTATTAACTGATTGAATATAATGTGGTATATGTTTTTATCAGGATATTAGATGACTTTTGTCGTAATGTGAGATTTTTGTCATGACGCCTAGCCCTACCTCCATCCATTGATCTTTTTTTTTTTGTTAAATCTTTAGAATGATGGAATAATTAGAGTGCCTGTAATGGGCAAGTGTCAGAATGTGGTAACAGTGAACTGGTAACAGTTTTTTTTTTTTTTTTTTTTTCCCCACAAGATGACACCAGGATTGAGATTGTGACATGCCAGTAGAGGGAGTGTGATGTGCTGCGTAATGAGATGCCGGGAAACCATGGGTCCATTGATGTGGATGTTAATTTGAGGTATGCTATACTCACCTAAATACTGTCTCCTGTCACAGAAATGGTTTGAAGATTATATTGAAGGGTAGCCTCTGAATTCCACACACCTAATCCAGCTGAGCATCTGAAGGATGTGCTGCACAAACAAGTTCGATCTATGACAACTCCACTTCATAACCTACATGCTTTGAAGGATCTTCTGATAACATCTTGGTGCTTGACCAGGGGACACCTTTCTGCCACACAGGGAGTGACATGCACAGTGTTTTTTTTCTGTCATGGGTTGTTTGGAGGCCACTTCAAAATCTAAACAATGGTTTGGTTTGAGTCCCGTCAACTACGTCTAAATAACAAAAATTATTTAGATTTCTGTCATGTATACAAACATTTTTTACAATCAAATTAGAATTTGTGTATAAAAACTACAGCAGTATCTGAAATCGCATACTTCCCTACTATATAGTACGTTAAAAACAGTATGTTTGTCAAGCGATATGTCTGAATTTATAGTATTGGAAAAACAGTAGGTGAGAAGTACCCGGATGACCTACTCAGGGTGGACTTTACTAATGAGTTAAGCAGCTGCTTAGGGCCCAGGGGAATTAGGGGTCCTCGACCAATGCCAAGACGCCTATATTTATCATATAGCTCTTTTATAAATCTTCTATTATATGTTGTAAAATCTGTATATAACCACTAAGATTTTAACATTATTACTTTTATTTTCAAAAATCGGGGGCCCCCATGAATAATGGAACGTTCCTTCCGTACTGCACATGCGCGAGGTGTGAGCACCGTGGTTCTCTGCCAGTCTGTCAGAGATCAGAGTACTGGTAGCTATAGTGTCCTTGCACAACTGGAGAAAGAAGCCACAAACATTCTGAAATGTCCACTGCTTTGCAAACAAGCTGCCCACAAGTAGGAGCGTTGGGGTTTTCTCTCTATCAGAGCGTGCTCTGCACCGCATATAAACACAACAGATATAGTTTTGATGATTTAGTGTTTCCCCCTTTGGAAAGCTAGGTTGCTGTCCGAAGTGGTGTTAGTGAGGCCAGCAGGGGGCGTTCAACCTGTGGTCTGTGTGGGTCTTAATGCCCCAATATAAAGATGGGGACTCTATACTGCTCAGTGAGCGCTGTCTTTCAGATGAGACATTAAACCAAGGTCCTGACTCTGTGGTCGTTAAAAATCCCAGGATGCCCTTCGAAGAAGAGTAGGGATTTAACCCCTGGCCAAATTAGCCCACTGGCCTCTGTCCATCATGGCCTCCTAATTATCCCCATATCATAATTTGTCTCATTCCCTCCAGAAATGTGTTAAGTGCTTTGAGTGTCCAGAAAAGCGCTATATAAATGTAAGGAATTATTATAAATCACTATTTTTCTTGAAAAGTGTCAGCCTAAAGGGGGTCGCACACCTGATGCGCTGCTCAGTGCCGCAACACGGCATGCACATGACAGTTTGAAGTATCGCACAACAGACATGCTCATTTGATTGCTATTTAAAATGAAACTATTCAGATGGCGCTCTGTGGCACGGCAGAAATATGAACAGTGTCCTGAGTTGGGCGTGCACCACAGACAGCCGCTGACTTGCCTTGAATTGGTGTGCGTACCCTGATAGAAATCTATGTTCAGAATTCTAAAATGCATGGCGCTGTACTGCGTCGCCAAGCGACGCATCCCGTGTGCGACTCCCTTAAGCCTCTCTGGGCTTGGCAACTTATGTACATTTTAATGCTTATTTAAGACAAATAGCATTTAAAAACTGTTCGTCGGTTGTTCACATGTTGTTGTCGTGCATTTTGATATTGAGTGCACTTCAGAACATCCCAATAGTATCTGGATGCAGCCTTGACGATGCAAGCTAAGATTGCATATTTTTAGAGATGCAATGTCAGACACAATGCACTCAATGGAGTGGGTAACTGTGAGAGGTAATGTGAGCATTAAAAAGCATTGCATGCAGCTCATATTGCAACAGCACCAGGTCTGCATCCAGACCCCTCTCGAACGTCCACTATGGTTTCAGACATCACTACAAACGGCTGCTCTCTCAAACAGTGCACTCACGTAATGTTATAGGGGGGATTTCAGAAACAACCTCAGTTCTTGATGGACCCTTTTCACATTTCCGGGTTTCTCAGTAGAGGAAGTCATCATAGTTGGGTAAACGTTCTCTATTACAGATCAGTGGTCCATTAGCTTTTTCATGTGTGTTTGATCAGAGCTGGAAGAAAACTCTGGAGGTCTGACCTTGCCTACCCCTGCCCTAACCATTGAGCCACAACTGCCCTCCAGTTTTGGTAGCACATAGGAACCACAATTACTTTTTAGACTTCAAATTGAGACAGATTTAACTCGACTCGACTCGACTGCGTCATGCAAATTTCTACAGAAGATGAGACGTTTGCTTACTAAAAGTCAAGGGCTGTCCTGGGCAGTTGCCAGGGAATCGCTATCCTGTTGCTAAGCTGTCCTGCGGGCTTGTTCCAATTGCTAGCCCTACTCACAAGCAATAGTAATAGCTATGCTTGGCTTAACAAACACCACTAATTACCAGTTACACTAAAAGAGTCTGAATTGCTAGGTAATTGTAATCAAGACGGATGGCGAGTTCCCAGGTTTTTCTTGGTTATTTTAAGCCGAATGTTGAGCGAGAGCAGTGGGCCACTCCAGCTACCTGAAATCAATCAGATGAGCTGAAGGAACAGGACTTCCGTAATGAAAAGAGAATGAGGGGAGGAGATCATCCTCCATCTTCAGCCTTTAATTATTTAACAATGATATAAATATCGAGTGGAGAACTCATAGAACCAGCCATCAGGGAGAGAAAGGAGTGCGAGCGAGGATGAATGCGATGTAAAAAAGCGATAATTGTCATGTTGAAAGGCCAGTAAAAGAGAGGATGGGGGCAGTTTAAGGTGAGAGACTAATTTCCTTGCGACTGCAGAGAGTGAAGGTGACATTAGATGTGGGAGTTTGTGAAAGAGACCTCCGAGGTGACAGCTGAGTTTGAACTGAAAGATGAGGTGCCACCGATAGCATTTGTAACCGGAGATCTTGCATCCCCCTCCCTCCCTTTCTCTTTCTGGTTTTCATTATGTTGAAATTTCTCTTTTTGACTCACTGTTGGGATACCTGAGGGGAAACACATGAGAAAATGTCTTCTTTTGATTGTCAATTTGGGTAGGTACATTACAGACTGGACTGTGTGTAGTTCTTTCATACATCAGGACTCATTTACAATCATATAGTTTCTGTCATTGATGCAGTGCTTGCAACTCTAATTGTTGTATAAAGAGATAGTTTCCCCAAAAATGAAAATGTACCCTGCATTTTCTCACCCTGAAGTAGTTCCAAACCTTTAGAACTTCTTTTTATTATGATGAACTCAAACGGAAAATATTTTAAAGGATGTTGGAAATGGTAGCCATAGTATACAGTAGGAACAAATACCTTCTACATCAGTGTTTGTCAGAAGTTAATTCATTTATTTTCCTTTGGCTTAGTCCCTTATTTATCAGGGGTCACCACAGCTGAATGAACTGCCAACTATTCTGATATATGTTTTAAGCCTCATTCACACTATCCGCGACTTGCAGTGGCAAAGCAACAAGCAACCGTTCGTTTCAACGGAGAGCGAGCGACTTCCGACGACCTTCGTCTACAAGAGCGACAGTGACTGTTGGTGACCAGGTGGGCGTGATGAGTGATGCGGCAAAGTTGCGAATCTTTCAACTTTATGCAAATGAAGAGTGACTTTCATGAGCGACAGCCAATGGGAGCACCAGTAGAGCTCACGTTATCCTCTCTCAGCTCGCTCAGAGGCCGATTGTATTCCGGCTGTATCAGGCTCGGTTTAAGATTTCAGAGGCCTCTGGGCACAATGTCTTGTAGGGCCCTCTACCTGGCCGCACTCCTATAGTTGAATTAAAAAACAAAATATTTTTTATTTTTATATATTTATTATTTATTATTATTATTATTTATATATTTCTAGTCTACAAAGATTTTACTTATTTTTAAAGCATTTAAAGCACACTTTGATAAAAAAAATACTAATAAAACTAGTGAAAATAAATGGATTATAATATACTTGTTCAAGTTCACTGAAGCAGTACTAAAATATATATTTAATGGTATTTTTATGTATAACTTATAATGCATATGATTTGGATATAACACCTCTCCAATCTAGTTCTACGAATCTGAGTCTTCCATAATACACACATTAATGATTCGTCCTTGTATTCCTCGTGATGAAAAGTTGGCAAAATCTGATATGTATTGGGGAAAAAATAATGTGTTCGTCAGACGCTGGATTCAAACCGGGTTCATCATCGATCGCGCCAAAACATATTACCATGTGCTTTACGAGCTACACCACTTAAACTACTATCAGTTGCGCTCTCTAGTTATGTTGTCTCTGTCAATCAAACAGTAATGGGCGGGAATCTCTCAAAAAGGCTTATTCCAACGAGGTGCTCTATTTGCACTTGGCCAAAATAGACACTCCAAAATCGGCATTTCCCCCCCTCGCCCATAATGTCCATTGGTTAATCCGGCCCTGGGCTGTATATACCTACACATACCTGCGTTTAAAGCAGGTCGCCACCCAGAGCGACAGGCAGCTACAAGCTCTCTGCTAGTCTGAATAAGGCATTATGCAGCAGATGCCTTTTCAGCTGCAATCCAGTTCTGGGAAACACCCATAAAATCCCACATTCACACGTAATCATAAACTACGGCCAATTTAGTTAATTCAATTCAGTTAGAGCGAATGTCTTTGGACTGTAGAAAAACCGGAGCACCCGGAGGAAAGTGAACAAGGGGGAAGAACATGCAAACTCCACAGAAATGCCAGCTGGTCCAGCCCGGACTCGAACCAACAACCTTCTTGCTGTGAGGTGAGAGTGCTAATCACTAAGCCACCATGCCGCCTATTAGAAAGCTGTTTAATTGTATAATCGAAATATTGCTAATAGGGGAAGTATTGAAAGTAGAGCTCTTGTGTGTTACAGACCAAGTGCGTTTGTGCCAGGGTGATAACTCTACTGTCAGGCCTAATGGAACAGATCCCACTGATCTTGCTGTCTGTGAACAACCTTGGAATAGATTGACCAGTGAAGGTCTTTGTTCTGAGCTGGAGAAAAAGGGAGAGCGAGATCAAGACTGATCTCTGTTCTGATGAACAGAATTGATCCAGAAATAGGAAGAGCAGAGTAAGTCGGCTCTTTGGTCTGTAACTGTTGGCTTGGTTAGAGAAGATTTATCTGAAGTCTGGGTTTCAGAAAGTTGACCCTGACATAATTCAGAAGATTTCTTCTACAAACTTCATGCTTTTACTTTTCACTACTGCGTACTTCTTCTCAGTACAAAATGGTAAAACATGAAATCTATCTATCTATCTATCTATCTATCTATCTATCTGTCTGTCTGTCTGTCTGTCTGTCTGTCTGTCTGTCTGTCTGTCTGTCCATCCATGCATCCATCCATCCATCCTTCCATTATTCTATCATTCTATCCATCTTGTCGTTTTATCACCCTGTCTGTCTGTAATTCTATCAGCCTATATGTCCATCTGTAGTTCTATCGCTCTATCTGTCTGTCAGTTGTATCACTCTGTCTCTTTCTGTCTGTCGATTGATCTATTATTCTGTCCATGTTCCATCCATCTGTCCATTCATTTTTCTGTCCATCTGTTTGTCCATCCATGTATCCTTCTGTCATTCTCTCTATATGTCTGTATACGCTGTATCTGTCATTTGTCATTCTATCGCTTTATCATCTGTTGTTGTCTGTGGTTCTATCACTCTATATGTCTCTTTCTATCAATCGATCATTCTGTCTATCGATCTATTGTTCTGTCCAATTGTCGTTCCCTCCATCTGACCGTCCATCTATCCATCCTTCTGTCATTTTATCATTCTATCTATCCATATGTCATTTTATTGCTCTATCCGTCTGTTTATTTCTATCGGCATATCTGTCCATCTGTAGTTCTTTTGCTCTGTTTGTCTGTCTGTCTGTCTGTCGTTCTATATCTCTATCTGTCTCTTTCTGTCTGTCCATTTATCTATCATTGTCCATCTATCAAATTATCATTCCATTCATCTATCCATTTGTGTATCCATTTGTCCATCCATCCATCCATTGTTTCATCATTCTGTCTAGCCATCGATCTGTCATTCTACCATTCTGTCCATCTATTGTTCCGTCCATTCGTCCATCCATTTTGTGGTCTATCTTTTAGTCCATTCATATATCCTTCCATCATTCTATCATTCTGTCTATCGGTCTGTCATTTTATCACTCTGTCTGTCTGTAATTCTAGCGCCGTCTGTCCATTTGTTGCTCTATCTATACATCTGTCTGTCAATTGATCTATCGTTCTGTACCTCTATCAATCTATATTTATCCTCTATCTAATCTAGGTTTTATCCATCTGTCGTTTCATCCGTGCGTGTCCATCAATCAATCATTCTGTCGTTCTTTCCATCTATTGTTCCATCCAACTGTCCCTCCATTTTTCTGTCCATCAGTTTGTCCATCCATATATCCTTCCATCATTCTATCCTTCTCTCTATATGTCTGTCAGTTTGTCGCTTTATCTGTCTCTGTAATTCAATCGCCCTTTCTGTTCATTTGTCGTTCTATCGCTAGTATATCCATCTGTTGATCTATCTGTCGTTCTATTGCTCTATTGTCTCTATTTATCGATCGATCTCTCATTCTGTCTATCTATCTATTGTTCTGTCCAATTATCATTCCCTCCATCTGACCGTCTATCTATCCATCCTTCTGTCATTTTATCATTCTATCTATCCATCTGTCATTATTCTATTGGCCTATCTGTCCATCTGTAGTTCTTTCACTCTATCTGTCTGTCTGTCATTCTATATATCTATCTCCCTCTTTCTCTGTCGATTGATCTATCATTCTGTCCATCTATCATTCGATTTTGTCCACCTGTCTGTCCGTCCATTCATTGTTTTATTGCTCTCTCTCCATCATTCTATTGTTCTATCCATCTATTGGTCCATCCATCCATCCATTTTTTAGTCCATCTTTTAGTCCATTCATATATTCTTCCTTCATTTTTTCATTCTGTCTGTCTGTCATTTTATCACTCCGTCTGTCTGTAATTCTAGCGCCTTGTCTGTCCATTTGTTGTTCTATTGCCCTATCTATACTTCTGTTGTTCTGTCGCTCTATCTGTCTGTCTTTTTCTGTCTTGTCGATTGATCTATCATTCTGTCCATCTATCAGTCTATTGTTTTGTCCATCTGTCATTTCATACATCCATGTGTCCACCTGTCTGTCCATCCATCCATTGTTTTATTGCTCTATCTATTAATCAATCATTCTATCGTTCTGTCCATGTATTGTTCCATCCATTCTTCTGTCCATCAGTTTGTCCATCTATATATCCTTCTGTCATTCTATCATTCTACCTATATGTCTGTCAGTTTATCACTTTATCTGTTTGTCTGTAATTCTATCGCGCTATCTATTCATCTGTCATTCTGTCAATCTCTGTCTGTCCTTCTATTACTGTATCTGTCTCTTTCTGTTTATCGATTGATCTATCATTGTCCATCTATTGTTCCATTCATCTGTCCATCCATTTATCTCTCTATCAGTTTCTCCATCCATATATCCCTCTGCCATTCTATCATTCTCTCTGTCAGTTCATCGCCTTATCTGTCTCTCTGTAATTCAATCGCCCTGTCTGTTCATTTGTTGTTCTATCATTCTATCTATCCCTGTTGTGTCTGTTATTCTATCACTCTATCTGTTTCTTTCTGTCGATTGATTTATCAATCTCTCCATCTATCATTACATCCATCCGTTTGTCCACCTCTGCGTCCATCCATTCATCATTCTTTTGCTGTATCGGTTCTGTCCATCTGTTTGTTTATTCTTTCTATTCATCCATCTGACCATCCATTCATTCATCCATCTTTCTGTCCATCCATCCTTCTTTCTGGCCATCTGTTGTTTTTTCAGTTTATTTATCCATCTATTTGTCTCTCTCTGCTATTTTATCACTCTATCTGTGTCTTTCAGTCTGTCGATTGATCTATCATTCGTCCATCTGTCATTCCATCCATCCTTGTTTTATTGCTCGATCCATCAATCTATCATTCTATCGTTCTGTCCATTTATTGTTTCATCCAACCATCCACCTATTGATCTGTCCATCAGTTTGTCCATCCATGTATCCTTCCATATATCCATATATCTGTCTATCTGCAAATCTATCGGCCTGTCCATCCATTTGTTCTATCGCTCTATCTATCCATCTGTTGTTCTGTCGCTCTATCTGTCTGTATGTCATTCTAATTCACTCTATCTGTCTCTTTCTGCCTGTCGATTGATCTATCATGTCCATCTATCAATCTATTGTTTTGTCCATCGTTTCGTCCACCTGTCCATCCAGTGTTTTATTGCTCTGTCTATCCATCCATCCTTTGTCTGTTTGTTGGTTTATCACTGTCTGTCTTTCTGTCGATCGATCTGTTGCTCTGTCCAACTATTGTTCCATCCATCTGTCTGTTCATCCATTCATCTTTCTGACCGTCTGTCCATTCATCCATCTTTGAACATCCATCATCCTTTGTTTCCATCCATCCTTTTTTCTATCCATCTGTTGTTGTTTTTTTTCAGTTTATTTGTCCGTTTGTCTATCTATCAATCTACTTGTCAGGCTAATATATTCATAACGAATGTAAAATCCAAATAAAAGAATGTTATCTGCTAGCACAATTTACATATTTTAAATACCTCCCTGCCCGGGCGTAGCAATAGGGGTTTGTCTGATAGTGGGTAAAAACTCTAGATGTAATCATTAACAGAATCATCAGCACAGGCTGCACTATTTGAGGTATGATTCGTGTCTGCTAGCACATACTGTACGGTGAAGCATGAATTAAGCCCGTTTTAGCAAGCAAAACTAATAATAATTGCTATAAATTAAATCTGCCAATTATTCATAGCACGTAAACCAATACTGTACAGAGCGATACGATTGCCTCTTCCAAATGAATGGTAATAGGCCTACTGGTGTGTGGAAACAGCACCTCTTGTGCGAGCACGTATCCCCTACAGTGAAACTATAGCGGTTATGGACTCATGTAAATGATTTGCTTCCACTGTGTGCCGTTGTATATGTAAATGAGAGCTCCTTGAAAGAGGGCTGTATAAAAACATTTGCAGCAGGGAATAATGAAGTGCTCCCTATCCTACTGTACTCCTCTGTTTGCGCTCAGCAAGGACAATCTATTGTCATGAGTGTGACAGTGTCTGTATGAGTAATTACTGCAGCCCACTGCACACTGTCCAATTTCCCTTCGCTCTAATGGGAGAGCACAGAACTAATGCTCGGAAGACTTGCAGGGTGAACCTCTGATGAAATGAGATGTGGCAGTGGTCTGGCTTTACTTATGGCCGACCATTTGATTTCCTTCGGCGCGCTGCCGGTTGTTGCAGGCATGAAAATTGCGTCGCATTCCTTCCCTGCAAATCAAAAAGTTTTAAAGGTCGTTATTGACTTTGTGGGAAGAGACTGCTGAGGTGTTGACATCCTAATGGACTAGCTCTATAATTAAATGTTTGCCTGCACCCTCACTCACATGATAAATGCTGCTCTCATCGAATAGTGAGATATCATTTTCAAACAGCATGACTCATCCTCTTGGCTTCCACTGCCAAGAACAGAGACACAGGATTCAGAGCAGCACTCGCATAGAGGAAGTCTTCCATTCCCGAGCTCAAAACAAGATGCTAACTTTTCAAATTAATTCAAAGGAATGTGGAAAGCCTTTAGGTCATTACGTCAATTTGTAGTCAAATCCGTAAATCCTAATTGGCCAAAGTTCCTTTGGGAATTTCTGTGCTGTGGGTTTTTACAATAGTAGTTTAAGGTTATGAGTTAAATAAAATGGTTATTTTACCCCAAAATTAAAATGTAATGTTAGTTTGCTCACCCTCAGGCCAAAGATGACTTTTTTCTTCTTCAATAGAGCATCAATGATTTTTAGCTGAAACTTTGTCCTTGGTTTTTTTATATGTTTCTTTAAGTTATTGATTTTTTAATGCAATGCTCTCCAAAACAACAACAAAAAAAACAAACAACAGTGTCTTTTAAAAACTCATGTTTAAGTTATTACATGAAATTCTTCAAGTAATGTAAGCCCTCATTTTATTCAGAAATTGTGAATGAACTATTTCAAACCCACAGGCAATTCCAGAGGTTTATCCATGGCTCAGAAATGCTCATTTCCAGCTGGATAATAGAACAACCAACTGAACAGCTTTAGTTTTAGGTAAGCTTAGGTTTATAGGCTTTGGTTTGTACAGTATGTCTCTGTTGTTACACAAAACACAGAACTGGCCAAAATAATCATCGTTCATTATGAAGAACAATAAATGAAATATTTGGTGCAAAAATAATATAAAAATAATAATGCAACTAGGATATTTGACATATGTATTGAAGCTACATTGAGTCAAGCTTTAAACTTGAGCTTTAAAATCATGCAGGGAAGAAATTCAAAATACTTAAGGAATATTGGGTTTCAGACATTTGCTGGAAAATAAAAATCTGTAAAATTTAACCAAGGTTTTGTTGGATAGAAATAAATTAGCTTACAAATAGTAATGTTTAAACAATATACGTTTATGTTTAAAAAGTATAATGAAACTTGCCTAAACCAGTTTGGAACTGGTCTGCCTTATTTTTTATGGCATGGATTCAACAATGAGCTGGAAAGATTGCTCTGAGATTTTGGTCTTTACTGACTCTATAGTTTCACTATTGCTCATTGACATGATTTGCATTTGTTGGCTGCATATCCATTATTCAAATCTCCTGTTCCAACACATAATAAAGGTGCTAGATTGAGATCTACTGATTTTGGAGTCATTTGAGTAATATGATCCCATTGTCATGTTCAAGAAACCTTTTTTTGATGTGATTTGATCTTTGTGCATTATCCTGCTGGTAGTAGTGGTCATAAAGAGATGGACATGATCATGTGGCATTTCATTTTGCTCTGTTGGTAAGGAGCCCAAATTGTGCAAAGGAGAAAAATCATTACACCAGCAGCAGCCTCAACCGTTAATACAAAGCTGGATGGATCCATGCTTTTATGTTGTTTACACCAAATTCTGACCCTACCATTCGAATGTCACGGTGGAAACTGATGCTCATCAGACCAGCCAACCTTTCCCCAGTCTAATGTTGTCCAATTTTGGTCTGAGAACTGTAGGCTCGGTATGCTGTTCTCAGCTGACAGCAAAGCTTGTAGTATGTTCTCCTCATTCTGTACTGTATCTCTGGTATCAACAAGGGATTTTCAGCACAAATTGTTCTCAGAAACTCTAAAGATGGTTGGAAATAGATCAGCATTTTGTGAAATGCAGTAATGTGAAAAAGTTAGGACCTCCAATGTAATACCAATTTGGTCTTCATTCATTCATTCATTTTCTTGTCGCCACAGCGGAATGATCCGCCAACTTATCCAGCATTTGTTTTACTCAACGGATGCCCTTCCAGCCGCAACCCATCTCTGGGAAACATCCATACATTCTCATTCACACACATACACTACGGACAATTTAGCTTACCCATTTCACCTGTACCGCATACTGTATCTTTCGACTTGTGGGGGAAACCAGAACACCCGGAGGAAACTCTCGCAACCACGGGGAGAACATGCAAACTCCACACAGAAATGCCAACTGACCCAGCCGAGGCTCGAACCAGCGACCTTCTTGCTGTGAGGCGAACGTACTACTCACTACGCCACCGTGGCGCCGCCCAATTTGGTTTTATTTTTAATTAATAAATAATGAGATGGTTTGAGATGTCATGTGATGTTGATTATCTTACAAATTGTAAGACCTGGAAGGGTTCATATTTGTTTTATTATTATGTCCTTATACAAAAAAGAAAAAAAGAAATTCAATTAGACCTCCTAATATATCACATGACTGCAGGTTTCTCAGACCCACTTGTCTGACCTAAAAAAATATCCCATTTTCAAAATCAATTAAATCACCTTTATTCAATTAAAACCTTTTTATATTTAATAATTTTTTCAGGGTTTTCACCTTTAATGGGCAGGACGGTAGAGATTACAGACAGGAGAGTGAGGGGAGCAGAGAGGGAAAGGAAGGATTGGCAAAAGACATACCGGGAATCAAACTCGGATCACCCTGAGCACCTCAGTTCTATAAGTTGCCACACTAACCACTAGGCTATTAGCATCGACCAATTAAACTCCTTTTGTCTGGTTTAAAATTGGTCAGATTGTCTATATATCTACATGCGTTAATGTATTCAATTACTTCCATGGGACTGGCTGTTTGAATATTTCTGTTAACAAGTACTTAGGTCATAAAGTACCCGGTGAGTGTATATTTCTAGTAAAATCGCTTGTTTCCTCTTAGGTGGTTTCAGATGTGGAGCCTAAAACTTTCTGAAGTCCAGTGTAAAATTAAGTGTTACCCAATTGTGAAGCACTAACTCTGCTTTATATATATAAAAAAGTGTAAGATGGTTAACTGGCTTAAAATGGTCTCCAAACCTGGATAAGCCTTGTGTTCAAATAATAGTCTGCCGGTCTGGACCAGATAAAAAATGCCCTGTAAAACCATCCCACAGATTAAGGGCAGCAATCCAATTCTTTCCAGCTTTGTTCCTTGCAAAAGAATCTAGATTCTCCATTCGACGAATGAATATAATACAGTGACAGAATGACTACATACATCAAAGTGACAGTTCACTAGAAGAGGAGATCTGGAGACCACGGGCTTCCACTGGCTCATCCACCCTGCGCAGGGAGGAGGTCTGCACTATTTATCTGGGATATGAGCGCACCATCTGTCTTTCCGTCAGCCAATGAGCGCTTTAATTCCCACTCTATTCACCGGCGGTGTCTTCATGTAGTGTGCAGACTGCACAGACTACAGACTGCAGATGAGGGAGAGAGAGAGAGAGAGAGCAGTACTGCCCTGTGACGTCGCAAGGGACAGTAGAGAGAGCGCGAGGCAGGAGAGGGAGGCTCCGCGAGCCGTCGTCGTCCGTCGTCCGTCCGTGTGTAGCTGCCGTCTTGATTTTTTACCGATACTACATCATATATCTAGATACGTTCATCCCCGACATGTCTCCACAGAGGAAACTCTCATGAGCCGTTTAATTGCCATCGATATTTGGTATTTGTTTTTTACCTGCAAGTCTTTTAGACGACGGAATCACGGCAAGTACATCGGCGTCTGATGTTTGTACGTTTTTCCGTTTGTAAACAGTAGTGTGTGATGCTTTACGTCTAATACAACTCGTAATCGCTTCTTTTCGCGTGTGCGCTTTGTCGTGTTTGTTGTCATTCGTTGTAATCGAGCAATACATTAACGCGAAGCACAACTGTAAATCTTGGGTTTTCAATTACGGTTATTTTTCTAATGTACAAACATTCGACTGTTATTTAATTGCCCGATTATCTAAAAAGCAATCGTGCAAGGTGACTCTCGCACATGTCGAATCGCGACGCACGCAATATTAATCGTACAAGAGCAATTTCACGCGCAGAGAGACAGCTGAAGTTTAATACGAAGCTGTGCGTAGTGAACGCCTAGCGCGAGCAATTAAAAGACCGTATTTATTTACCTGTCGTACGCACACGTACACACACACACACACGCACACACGTTGGCTTCATCAAGCATCCCTGAAGGACCATCTCTACTCACACACCGTTCTCAAAAGAGCCTGCACGACGCAGTAAGTAATATAATTGTGTGCAATAATTGTTCTCGCCAGGGGTCTCATCTACCTTACAGTGGAACTGTTTAATTGAATGCGTGTCATTATTAGGAGGTTTCTTTAGTTTGGAGACTCCACACAGATACTTTAGTGTAGAAATGTCACTTAAACGTTGTTTAAATGGGCCTTGCAGCGTAATTGAATGTAAGTTGACTTGAAGGAATTTGTGTGCTCGAGTCTGATGGTTTGAATGGTCGCTGTCCGTGGTGCTGAAACTGATGACAGCTGATATATATCAGTGTTTCTCAATCCGGGTCCTGGAGCTTCACAGCACATTTTGGCAGCCTCTCTTATTTAACACAATTGATTGAACTCCAAAATCTTAAATTAATATAATGTTTATGATAATAATAATGGTAATAATGAATAAGCCACCATTCTCACAGTACACAGTAATCGTAATTGATTGCAACTGACCCTAAACCAAACTCTAATATCTTAACTCTATATTAATAGTTATTTTCTATTAATATTAATAAATAAAAGTCAGGTAATTAAATTTCTAGTTATACAGTTACAAGGCTACCATATAATAGTTTAACTATTTAAAAAAAACACAGTATATTTTACTATAAATCACTGTGCAATTCAAGTCGAAATGGTTAATTTTCTTGTAATAGAAGAATACTTTTGTGTAAAAGTATTTAATTATGCATATTTAAAGTGAAATATTGTAAATTATTTGTGTAATCCATCACATTTGTATTTTCCCTACACTTTTAATGGAATTTAGGTAATGCTTATGCCATTGTAGTCATACAGTAGGCTACTGTATATTACACTGATTATGTTCTGGTATGACAGAATCAAATGTTGGCAACTCTCACAATATTAATTTGGTGTTGCAGTAAGTTTCATGGATTAAAAAAATGCTATATATTTTACAGCATTTATTAATTTTTGTAAAAATAACATTGTTAATTTACAGTGCAATAAATGACTAACAAATATGACTGGATTTTAATAATTAGTATGTTAAAGCTGACTTTAAAATGAATAAACGCTGTGTAAGAATTTTTCATTGGTAGTTCAACGAATGTTAACATTAAATCTTTTTTTGGAAATATCCCACCTCAAAAAGAGTTGTGTAATGCTTGCAGCTTCCTGGCGGTATTATTAAATGTTAGATTTAGGGTAAAATAGACAAGAAAGGCATTCAAATGTGCATTGCTGAGGGCCCTTCAGGGACAGGATTGGGAACACATATAATTCAGAATTTCTTTTTGCAGGTTTCTAGAGAGCCTTTACACTGCAGTGTCTTTTTTTATTTGAATCAGTTTCTGTTTTCACTGATCAGATCATCTGTATAATGCTTTATGAAATGAATGTATCAAATAAACTTCATCTGGTCCTGCAAGACAGATGATGGTGTGAAGGTGGCGGTTGACTGGTTTTGATTGTTTTGTTCGTTTTGAATATTGATGTGAAACAGAATCTCTGTTATTGTGCTACAGTTGTTATATATTTGATTGAAACGCATGTGATGCGTGAGTGTCAGTCTGTGTTTCATGCACAGTAAAGGGAGAATATTTGCATTTGCTACTTTAAAAGGGCTACTTATCACTCGTGCTTGTGCACATGTAACAAACAGACTGAGCGTGATGCAATACCTCAATGTACTCACAGCTTTTTGAATAGCTCTTTCAGCATTGTATAAACATTAATTTCATGTGTTATAGAATGGATGTGAGGCTTTTGGGAACGTGTAAATGTCACATCTTTTTGAGCCCCGAGTCCTTCACATATGATTCCACAGGCTTTCGTACACAACCAAGGTGTCATTTTTTTGTGTTTTATTAAAAGCAAATATTAGGTCACATTGAATAATATTTTTGACCGGCTGATTTAGAAAACATGGCACATCTTTAATTTGTAGGACATCAGTAAAATGTGTATAATAAGAACATTGGTAATTATGAATTAATTACCAAGCTTACAGCATAAATATGGTTTTTATTTATTATTTTGCAGTTACACATTGCAGGTATTTATTTTATAATATTAGCAGTAAGCTATCATAATAAGATGCAAGAAGCAACAGACCCTAAAGCAAACTCTAATATCTTAACTTTACAGTAATAGTTCATTACATTACTATTAATAAAGAAATATGAAGTACTTACATTTCTAGTAATACAGTTGCAAGGCCACCATAATCAACACAGGCTTATTGTAAAAACGTATCTCTGTATACATTTCAGGAGAGCATGAATTATGTAGCCAGAGGTTCGTATGACTGCATTTGTCCTTTAAACGAGTGCTGCAGGGTGGTATGGTGCGGCTGGTGGCTCCTGTTTCTTTTCGTGCTACCAGCAGACCTCTTATCTCTGTGTGGACGGCTTTTCTGCTGTTTCCAGTTTGCCCAGTAGCTCGCTGCGTACTTTGGCAGACTTGTGTTGCAGTGAGGAGTTGACCGTGACGACGGGGTTTGAATCTGGCAAAGAATGGTTCCAGAAAGCAAGTAAAACAAAAATGAAAGGCAAAAAGTTAAATAAACAAATAAATAACAGGGTGAGAACGTGGTAAGATCTGAAAACGTGGTAAAAATCAGGCGTCCACAACGGCTTGTCTTTTTCTGGATTGCTTTTGAAAACACTGTTGGTTGGGATTAGTGAAGGGGGTGATCGGGTCAATCGGTGCTTTTGAAAACACTATTGGTTGAGCTTAGGGAAGTCAGTCAGTCAACAGCGGCCTATGGTGGATTTACGTGAGAACAGCAGGCATGAATGACACTCGCAAAAGAAATTTGAGATCTGAAAAAGCATACACAGTGGCCTCTGGTGGACTCGCAAAAACTGCAAAAAAAGTACCTCCTGCCACGAATTTTATGATCTCCAGAAATGTATATAGCGGTATGTATCAATAATGAGCCTGGGTTGCATATAATTTTATTAGATTAACTTAAAAAAGGACAATAGATGCATTACTGTAAAATACTGTAGAATAGAGTTGTTTGTTTAACCTAATCAGAATTAGAAAGAGCTTTATTGCCAGGTATGTTCACACATACGAGGAATTTGTTTTGTGACAGAGCTTCTACAGTGCAGTTCTGGTGCGCAGTGCTCTGTAGCGTCGACCAGAAGGTAACAGTTCAAAGAGGCAGTGTGCTGGGTGTGAGGGGTCCAGAGTGATTTTGGCAGCCCTTCTGCTCGCTCTGGTTAAGTACAGTTCTTGGAGAGTAGGGAGGGTTGTACCAATGATTCGCTCAGCAGTCCGAACTATTCGACGTAGTCTTCGAAGGTCAGATTTGGTAAAAGCATCAACCTAATATTTTTTAATGTTAAATTATATTTTTTTGACTAGCTGTTTTAGACAAAGTCTTTAGTTTATTTGACAAACTATTTTTGCAACATTTTGTATGTAAGCAATGTTGAAATCGATGCCCGTTTTGTACGTTTTATTTGTAACGTTCATGTATTCTTGTCTTCAGTGTACTGAATGTTTGTAATATTCATTCTAGGGCTAATTAATACAACTATCAAGGTCCTAAAAAGGAGCATGACCACTATTTGCTTTGGCAACAGCTTTTTCTTGGACGGCTGATGACAGCCCTGAACTGTGTGTAGTGACAAATTACACTATTTAAGGTAGTAATTATATTTAAGATATACAAACTATAATAAGTGGGCTATATATAATATCTTTGCAGGTTTACATACAAACTATTTGATGCAAAAGCAATTTTCCCTCGGAAATACCTCATAAATTTCACCCGAAATTACAGCTTATGTAGTGCATATTGTCCTGGAAAATATGTTATCCAACAATGCTGTGAAATCATGAGACGTAACGACCTCATTGAGATACAGTTTCTAGTACAATTAGAGATCCACCACCAATTTTAGCATGTAGGTAATAGGTTGAAAGATCACTTATCAGGCTACATTATGTTTCAAATATACTAGCTCTACAAGCATAGTTGCATCTCTGTAAAATCCTCCTTTGTACAGCACAGCTCATGTGAAGCCTCGTATATTCTTCTGGGTCACAGAGTTGCCGACTGAATTCTGTGCATTTTATTTAAGCCGCACTTTTGTGGCATTTAGCAATTATGCTGTGAAGGCTGCCTCTGTCAGTAAGTGGCAACTTTCAGGCACTATTCCATTTCGCCGAAGCCGTTTGTGCATGTCTGGCATATTGTTGTTATTTTCTAAGATGTTCTCCTTGACATTTTAAGTCATTTGATAGCTTTGTGACTGATGCACCTGTAATTTAAGCATAGGTTATTCAGCCTCGCTGCCGCTGTGTTATGTGCCTGGTGTTGCTTTGAAGACTCGCATATCAAAAATGCAAACTGTCAGATCTCCTTTATATCTGACACAAACTGTGAACTGACAATCAGCCTAGCGTGTGACTCACTTTTGCAGCTGCATTTGCAATTGCGATTTGGGTTTCAGTCTTAAATGACCATCTATTTCACCAATCACATGTAGGATGCTGAAGCTTCTATGCATATATGTGCGTGAGAGTGCTTTATTTCTTGTGTTTGTGTTTTGATGGTATATTTTACTGGTAATACGGGGCATCTGTCACTTGAAGGAGGTATTTTTATTGCAGTTTATGCAGGTGTGGAGTGTCTGGAAGCGTAAATGGGGTTAATAGGCATTTCCGTTGTGTATTACTTACGTGTTCATCAGCAAAATAAATCCCCCCGGGGGTAGAGAGTGAGTTAATGAACTCTCTTAATTAAAGAAATGATGAATAATAAAGTTTTTATCATGTCCATGTGGAGCTGCTGATTGAATGCTATATTTATGCATCTAGATCAAGAGACGTGCAGTGATAAATATACACAGTTAATGCTGGAGAGATATAAATATGCAGCTTTCATTATAGATAGATAGATCTAAACAGACATTGACTGATTAATCTGATTGATCGAAGCGCACGCTGAATGCTTATGTGCTTCATTGAGCAATCGGTAAACAAAAAGAAGCAGCGCTGCATGCTAAATAATGTCATTGTTTGAAGTGTCCACAATATATTTGTCCAATAGTCAAATGTTTTTTGTTTGGATTAACAGAGTTTGCCAGTAAGAGCATGACCTGCGGAAACATGAACACAGTGTCGGCTATTAATTTGATCCTGAAATAATGTTTGCCAACCACACCGTTTTTTTAAAATGGGAATTGATTTTATTCATTGGCTGGATCGTTTAAAAGTGTGAGTTAAACAGCGCCATGGAGCCAGCTGCTTGGAGGCGAGGGGTTCAAAGTAAGAGAGATTCAGAGCAACGTTTTAAAAAGGAAAGTCATTTCAGATTCAGAGGCTGAAGAGCAAGTTATTACGTTTTGATAGAAGTTTATGAAGCCAAACATTTTTTTTATTTGGAATAATTTGCACCAGTGAATCATGCACAGTAAGACTCAAGAACGTGCATTAAAAAGTAAATGGGATCCATTACGGTTTGTATTGACTTTAAAGGACATCGCTTCGCCAAACCCAATTTTGTATTGCCTCAAATTTGGGAAGCATTCACGAATGAAATGCCACCAACACAACCATGACCTCTCAGATATTCACCCTTCTTCAGAGTGCAAACACTGAAGCCGGAGGGCCAGCATCTAGGTTAATTTGAGGTTAGGCAACATGGTTTTAAGAGGAAAACAGTAGCTTTTTGCTACTCTACACTGCTATACTATGTTTTTGCTAGGTTGAAATTGTGTTTTGTTGTGCCTAATCACAGGACAAAGGGTCTTATTGTTCCTTCTTATTTATGATTGATTGTAATATTGTGTTTTGGAATGATTCTGTTTGTGTTTTCATCCAAAATTAAACAGCAGCACTGTATATTACATTTTGATTAAGCCTTCCACAGACAAACAATTCCTCCCAATGAGTTCAGAAGTGTCCTTTAATAGTGGTGTTAGTGCTGCTCGGCATTCCAGAATGCTCCATCAGACCCATTAACACAATTCAAACTAAATTAGCATCCAGAGCAATAGACGATAACACTGTTTGTTATAAGTGTGTTCTGCATTTTGTCTTCTGCTCCTTTGTTTGTGGATTCTGATTAGCTGTCATTGGTTTTATTGTCAGCAGCACAAAAACAAATTCTGAATTTGATTACAATAACAATATCTCATTGTGCTATTGCTGTTATGTTTATACACTGTAAAAAAAACCTGTAAGATATACATAAAATTGTAAGCTGTGGATGCCATAATTTCACCATGAAAAGACAGTAGAAACGTTGAAAGATATGTTTATATTTTATGGTAAATACGTATTGCATTAACTTATAGTGTTAATTAGGCATGGGCCGGTATAAGTTTCTGCCGGTATGATAACCTTGGATAAAAATATCACGGTTACACGGTATCACGGTATTGTGTTTACTGCTCAAAAATATATTATTTTTAAATGTCTGAGTAAAAAACTAAAACTTTTTTCCCCCTTGAACACAATATATTTTATTTTTTGAAAGATTTATAATATTTTGGAGCAGTAAACATGTCAGGCTAAATAATTACAATGAATCATTGACTTCTGATGTCTTCGATAGTTTCAAAAACACAGATTTCATTACAATTTAAAGCAACATCTTTGGATATATTTATCCGCTGGTCATACTTTTGTCTTAAAAAAAACTCAAAGAAAATTATTTTTAAAAGAATAAAATAATACCTTAGGAATGGTATTAAAGAAAATTTCGGCGTTTCTAAAACCTTGACTTTTCCAAACCACGGTATACCTTGAAAATGTTTATCGTCCCATGTCTAGTGTTAATCCACCAATGTTTTGAAATAGTAACGTCTGAACATTGTAAATTTGTTATACAGACAATACGCAACTAAAAGCAGGTGGTGATGAGCAGAGAAACATACTAATATATTGAAGACTCTCAGTGTCATTCACACAACTACTAAACACCATTATGGTAATACGCATGACACATATCAAGTAATACAATAAACATTATTTAACAACATTAAATGTAAAATAAGACTATAACGTACAGAACTAATAAGGAAATGGTAGATATGTAGGGAATTCCAGAAAAGTCCATTTACAGTTATTTACCGTATATATTAAGGAAACTCACTGTTAATCAAGTTATAGGTTACCGTATAATTATATATATATATTTTTTATTTAGTTTTTATCATTAAAATCATTCCTATTCTGGCAAAAATAGAAGATTTGTTAGCATTCAGGATGTGAACAGGCCTTTAGCCACTGAGTTAGACACGTCCTTACTCAAGGATAACCCTGGACAGTATATATATCAGACTCTTTTAAATTGGATGGTAGAAAATCCCAGGCCCCAATTCAAACTGCATCTCTGGTCAGGGCCCTTGGGATTGTCCTAACCTTCACATCCTCCTCCTTCTTCTAAAACATGCCCCGAACCATTGAGACCTTTATAGTCTGTGGCTTCTTGAGTCCAGCAAAAATGAAATAGCATGCTTTGACTGACAGGCATAAAGCACTTCAGAGTGTCTAAACAAAGATTCCAACCGCACATTTCTGTAGAGGCTAAGGCTTTCTGAGTGATATTTCAGAACACCTAATTCAGTGAGATCACTCAAACCATGACATTTCCTTGATATTTGGAAGAAATCACTTAGAACTGCTTGAAGCAAGTCATATTACAGGCATAAACGTCAGCGTAGGTATTACTTCTAGTGACTCTTCACTTATGGCCCGTTTCCACTGAGTGGTACGGTACGGTACGGTTCGGTACGCTTTTAAGGCCGTTTCCACTGTCTAAAAGCGTACCGAACTGAACCGTACCGTACCCCTTTTTGGTCACCCTTTCGAAAGGGTACCAAACCCAGAAAGGGTCCCGTAAGGTGGAGCTAGACGCGCAGCTGAACGCCATTGGCTTACAGAGATACGTCATTTGCTCATGCAACAAGCAGAATGAAAACAAAGGACCCGCCATGTTTAAAACACAGCCGAGAGGCAATGCTCCGAAATAATATCAGCATATAATAACGAGCCATGGTCGACCCGAGCTTAAACAAACCTTGTCGTCTTCTTGAACGGCCACAAAGCCGAGAGAAGAGCAGATTCTTATGGGTTACGAGCCCATAAGCGCGAGCGCGAGCGCGAGGTTTCGCTTCTCTCTTGTGCCCGCGTCCGCGTCAATGTTTGAAATAACAAAGATCTTAACCTGGACTATTATAAACTCGGAATGATGGAGTTACTCTCTAACGAGAGAATAATGACGGAGAGGCTACATGTACTGGTGAAGATTAAAGACACAGATGAGAGGTTTGCACAGACGGGGCTCTATTTTGTATTGTTTTTGAACCTAAATAAGGCATACATGTCTGCTGTGTGTAGTTTTTCTGTAATTTGGTAACATCGGAGACTGTGTGGGGCTGTGTGCTCATATATGCTGCATTTATTTATTTATTTGATATAATCGCGGACCGTAGGCTATTTCGCATCATTGATCTGCAGTTATAATCAGATCATGTTCAGTCATAATGAACGTTTATACACCAGTGTTTTTGTGTATAATAAAGCATCTGTTTTGTGAGAAGTGTTTCCCGTATGATTTGTGAACGACCCATAAAGCATTACTGTAGACTTTTCCTCTAGTGAAAATGACGTCGACAAACTTTCTGTCGTACACCACGCCCACCAAAAGAGTACCCTTTAGCAGTGGAAACGCAAGCCTGATAAAGGTGACCCGTACCGACCCGTACCGTACCGTACTGTACCACTCAGTGGAAACGGGCCATTATATGCAGATTTACATCATGAGTGATTGGCCATCCTCTGCAGCAGACTCCATGCTGTGCTGAGTGACAAGACGGATCACTGGAAGAGGACACTTCGTGAGGCCATCCACCCGGTGTGATTGCTGACTAAAGCCAGGTGAGGAAAGGCCGAAATAACTCCCCGGATCAAGAGCCGCTTCGACTAACATGGCCATTACAGCGGCGCTTTAGCAGTGAAGGTAGCCACGCTGATGGACAGGCTAATTAACTTGTTCCTCACCTATTTGGTTTGAGGTTTGTAACCATTGCAGAGAGGTGCGGCGAGCGTTCAAATTGCTGGAGGCTTGACAGATTGAACCGCGTTATGGGTTGCTGCGCGCAGCCGGCAGGTAAACGCGCTTCCTTGAGTGACACGCGAGGTCAGGACAATGAGCCCTGAGAGGATGAGGAACAGACAGTGCCTCGGCGAGTCCTACACCTTTGTACCTCCTCGCCCGCCCACTCTGACTCGCAGACATAGACTCATGCTTCATCTGGATTTGCTTTCTTGAGTTTGATTTCTTACTCTCGGATTGACTGCTACCTCCAGGTTTGTGTCTGTACGGACTGATGCCCAACAGGGCTCCTCAACTCTGTTTATATCACTAGATGTGCTTTGAGCAAGCCCTACAGGAGAATGCAGTTGACGCAACCCATGCTGCTTTTGTTTTCCTGTTGTTCTGTGTGAGCTTTCACTCTCAGTGTGATGTTTGGAGACTTGACAGTGCCGATAAGGCTTTAAAGCGTTCTCACTATCACTCCAGTGTTGAACCTGCCTGCCACAGGGGTGGAGGAGCAACTTAACGTATCAATGGTGTTTTGAAATCCAGAGGGTGAGCTTCCTAAGCCCGTTCTCACAGCCTTTCCCAGTGCTAATTTGTATTGCGAGCTTGGCTCAACTGGAGCACTCTATTGAGACACTAATATGATTCATATCAACACTCTAATCCCATCCCTCATCTACCTCCATCTCTATTTCCCCTTCCACTATCTCTTGCTTCCCGATTCCATTCCCTGCTTCCTTCCTCTCCATGTCTTTCTCCAGACCCGGTGTCTGGGATTTGTAGATAGTGACTGCACAAAATAGTCTTTCAGAAATCTATTTCAATATGGCATATTGATTTTTTTCTTAAGACGGACAGCGTGAGCACATGAAAGCTGTGCACCGTCTGTATGTTTGATCAAGCTTTTCTGTCAAAGACAAGCAAAGCCTATACTCAAGCTTGTGGATTTTTGGCTTCACTACAGGGGGAAGAATTATTTTCTGGTTTTGAACTAGAAAAACATCCAAATGTGTTATAAACAGCAATGTAAGCACTCTATGATATTAAATTCCAAAAATCAATGGCAAGGAGCAGCTTTAGTGGCAGAATTGATTGGAGTCTATCAACTGTATTCAGCTCTTGGACACAGTTTAAAGCGATGGAGCCGTTTCTGGTGCACAGGTCAGAGAAAGCCATTTCAGCTCAATTTTGACCATGCTCTGAGAGTGGGAAAGAGGATGTTGTTAGGGAACTGTCCATCAGTGCTGAACCTTTACTCTAGCAGTGTTCTAATAAGTGCCACAGTAAGAGCACTTTGTCACATCAGGACTTGATCAAACGCGCAGTTCCTCTGTAGTCTGCTGGAGCTTTTGCAGCGGAGGAATGTTTTCATATTTCACAAACTCATGACTGAAAGACCCACGCAACTGCTACATCAGAGTAAGGTCTAAACCAGCACAATAGGAAGAACAGTACCAGTGATATACATTAAGCGTACGTTTATTGGCTGAATACGAGTGTTGGGGAATAGCTAGCTACAAGTAAGCTCAGCTACTAGCCTAGCTACTTTTTTTTTCAGTACTGTAGTTTGACTGTTGCTAAGCTTATGATACAATGTAGCTTTAGGAGTAGCTACTGTAGCTACTTTTTCCAGCAAGTAGAGTAGCTTGACAACAGCCACAGTACATTCTATTTAGTGAACCTGCAATGGTGTGAAGAAGTTCAGAATCATTTTACAAGATCACAATACTACAATAGTGTATTAAAGTCATCTATTGGTAAATCACACATCTCATGCTTTCACATGTGTTTAATTATTACTGTTATTTTGCAAATAATGTGTTTCAGGTAAAAACTGTTGAAATTTAATTCCTAAAGTATTGTAACAGTTTGCGGTTAACCTGAAATAACAACTATGCTACCGATTTTAATGTTATCAATCGATTGAATTGGCATTATCAGCTGATAGATATGGTCCAGTTGGGGCCTTCTGCAGCCTCAGAAGGTTGTTATCATCCATCCACATAGTTAATCAGCTATAGATCATATACGGCTGCAGCCGGAAGTTAACGAGAACTATTTATTAAATTTCCCATTAATTATATTTTATTAACGTGTACGCCTACCCCAACCATCACTGTAATGTAAAAACAGACCTGGAGTCTTCTCTATTAGTCTTCTAGCTGATTAACAATGTGGATGGATAATAAAAGCCTTCTGAGCCCACCAGTAGGTGCAGAAGGCCCCTACGGGCCCATTTCTATCGGCAGATAACCACTGATAACGCCCGATCAATCAAGTGATAACTTTCTAAGCGGGTTGAACTTTGTGTGTGAGAGCTTCATTAAAATTTCTTTCCAAAATGGAGCCATATGTGACTTAAGAAAATGTTACCGTGTGATTAATTTAGGTTTGCAATGCTACATTTGTTGCAGTTTTGTGCTTTGACTCTTGAAGGTCTGGGAATTTTGAAAAATGTTTCATAATTGAATCTTCATAATTGAATTGCACGATTTCCTGTAGCAAATATTTATTTAAAGGGCACATATTTGACCTCTTTTACAAGATGTGAGATAAGCCTTTGGTGTCTCCAGAATGTATCAAAACACCGATCAGATTATTTATTATAGCCTCCAGAATCTGCTCATTTTGTTGTCTGAATATGTTGCGGCTGTTTTTCTAGCCTATTGCTTTAAATACAAATGAGCTGCTTCTCCCCACCCACCATTCCCACGTACTTGTCTGGTTCTCATCATGCGGTACGTCAGATAAACAGCACAGTGACAGAGACAGTCTTGGGTAAAGCTGAAATACAGCTCATTTGTCAAAAATACCTAGTAAGTTTATTTTGTGCATTGTGGTGGAGTTTATTCAAGCCTTTCTGAAATGATGAGTCTCACACAAATGTCGTTTGCAGCACACACACACACACACATTAGTGTTTACTGACACCATGCGGCTGTGGTGATTATATTGGTTAAGAACTTAGTGATTTTGCTATCTTTGTCACAAACATGCTCTGTTTTAAAAACTTTTTAAGCTTATAAAACTTATAAAAATCACAGAGAGTTGTAACACATATTTCAATACTGGTTTATTTGCAAAAAAAAAAAAAAAAAAGTTCTGTGGATGTGTGTATACATGTTATTATAGAAACGTGGTGCCTGTCAATCAATTCAATGGGCGGGGAAAACCACACTTCTACCTCATGTTGCGGTGGGCCTGAAAATCAATGAGATTTGGATCCTGTTTTAACGTCAGGAAACAAAAACAAAAAAAGACTTGTTGGGTTTCTATCACTCCAATATGACAGTGGACACACTATACCTATACACATTTCTATCCAAACAGCTTAAAAAAGTTTCAAATAATTGTTTATTAAAAAATAAATTAGATTATGTTTGTGAAAAAAAATAATTTTTAATACAACTATCGGTATCACTTTATTTTGATGGTCCCTTTAATGCATTTTTTTGTTACATTGCATCTATACCAACTAATTCTCAATAGATCATAAAGAGACTGTTAGGTTGGGGTTACGGTTTGTGCGTTGGCGTACTTGCAAAGTTTCTTATAGTCAGTTAAATGTCTTGAGGGAGCAGCATCAGCAGATATTAAACAGCCTACTGATACTCAAATGAGAAGTAATTGGCATGTAGTTGCAATGCAACTTTTAGTCAAAATTTTTTACAATAGACCATCAAAATAAAGTGTTACCCAACTATCTACTTTTAGGACATAACTTGTTTCCAAATTACATTGCAACCACCCATTTAGTAACTTTTCCTGGTGAGAAGCTTGTGGCACAGTAGTTTAAAATGTTACATGACATGCTGTAAACATATGGGAGGCTAATGGTAATGCATTTACCTGTCGCTTTTGTCTGCGGCGTTATGTTCTTTTTTCAGCCTCTGTAATGTGTAGCACTGCAAGCTGTAGGAGAATCCATCTCTCAGCCCTCCTTTCTGCTCTTTTATTTGCATAACTTATATATCTACAATCCATCTGACACACAACAAAAGCACATCACCAATCACTGCAACCTCCACCCTCAAGTTGTTGATGTTGAAAGCCACGCTCAAACATCATCTTGTCTGATGGCTTATGTAACTTCAGAGTTCCTGCTTCTCACGGTGCAAATTTATGCAACCAGGAAAATGGCCTTAGGGGAAATTTTAGGGAAGGATCACCTTTGTGACTAGTTCCTATATCTGAATTCCTTTCAGGGGCATTGCAGCTGAGGGGATAATATAAATGAGGACAGATTATGTAGGATCCAGAAACTTGAAGACTCCGGGGCACTGGAACTGAGAGGGTCTTTTTTCTCATTTCACATGCCTAGGAAGGGGATTTTTACCAAATGTGACCCCAAGACCTCACCACCATTGTGCTACTGCATTTGAGCAAGCATCAAGGTGCTGTTTGGTGGTTGCTATGTATTTTGGTAACCCTTTAGTTTAAGTTCCAAGTCTCACTACTAACTAGTGGCTTCATACCTGCCTGTTATTAAGATATTGCCTGTTTATTAGTGCTTATAAAGCACATAATCTGCACAATCTTATTCTACATACCTAAGCTTACCTAATAGCTATATATATTATAGCATCTACAATAATAACTATTAATCAACAGCTAATTAGTAGTTTATTGAGCCAAAATTAATAGTTAAAGGATTATTAATAGCGAAAATTTTACCTTTAAACAAAGAGTGGCCATTTATTTTATAACCAGATACTGGTTAATTAATTAATTAATTAATATTATTGTTATTATTAAATAATTATTAGATTATTTTAATCCATTTGTTTGTTTGTTTGTTTTTTTATTAAGTAGTATTTATTAATTCACCCTAAAATGTTTGATGATCTGTGATGAAATAAAAAAGTAAAATTAATTTATAAGTAATTATGAAAAGTTGCTATGGTTTTCTGGTTGGTTGTTAGGTTGTTACTTAGGTTGTAGGCTGTCAGGACATTTCTTAGGTGTTGTAGCATGTACTGGTTGGTTTTCAAGACATTGCCATGTTGCAGTGTAGTGGTTAAAGTGTTCTGTGTGGTTGCTAAGATGTTGCTATTGTGTTCTGGTTAGATTTCAGTGCATTGTCATGTGGCTGTGCAGCTGTTAAGTTGTCCATTGTGGTTGCTAGGATGTTGCTATTGTGTTGTGGTTAGATTTCGGTGCATTGTCATGTGGCTGTGCAGCTGTTAAGTTGCCCATTGTGGTTGCTAGGATGTTGCTAGTGTGTTCTGGGAGGTTTCATTAGTATGCCTAGCCCGTGAGACACATACTGTGGTGATGTAGTCTCTTATCAGGCCCTTACACAGGGCCGCTAGCGTTTGTTCAGCATTATTCCTTTAAAATGGCTGATAATGGGCTTCGCTGTGTGTTTTGTAAAACTACGGTATGATTAATGGCCAGCTGTTGCATTGGACGTTGACTCCGTGGCCAGGTTTTTTCCTAACATTATGCTAACATTATGGTTTTGAAGCTTTAGATGTGGGCGCGTTTTGCAAAGATAATGGTGTTTGTGTCCTAAGCCAGATTTGCACAAGAGGGAAGGAGAGAGAGAGAGAGAGAGCAGGAGAGCGAGCTGGCAATCGACTGTAAACCCAAGACCAGATGGAGATAAGAAAGCAGCAGGAGAGAGAGAGAGAGAGAGAGAGAGAGAGAGAGAGAGAGAGAGAGAGGGGGGTCAGATTTAGCTTACGTTCAATAGTAAAGGGTAGTAAAACCTGAAATCACCCTGTCAATTTTGTACATTGTAAAAATGGTCATGATTTTAATGGTAAAAGCTAATTTGATGACAATAAACCTGTTAATGGGTTTCGGTTTCTAATTATATACCATGAATGACTGTAATAAATCAAACATTATATGTTTCATGTAATTATACAGTAAAAATGTCTATTTATTTTACAGTTTTGGAAATGAAAAAGAATGTCATCATCTAATTTATAGTGGAAAAACATGACACTTCTAATTAAATGTGTTTTTTATTTACATAACTGTTTCAATGTTTTTTTTTTTTTATCAGTTATGGATCAAATAATTATGTTCACACACCTTCAGGTAAACAATTCTGCATGTGGGCAGGATAACAACCCAATGTAGGTTAAATATCGACAAGAACCACACGTTACTATCACGCTCACTATCAGTATTGGGAGAAACATTATTAAAACATTTCAGATACTTAACCTTCATCAGGCATATACAGAATCAAATACCACCCAATCATATATATGTGTAATATCACATAAGTAGCAGTGTGATATGGCTGTATATCGTCACTAATGGGAGGCGTGCATTGCCTTAGGCCCCGTTTACACTAGTGCGTTTTAGGTTTAAAACGGCGTTTTAGCATGAAAGCGATCCGCGTCCACACTAGCGTTTCACCCAGCGTCTCTCAACAGATGTCCCTCCACACTACTCCACCAGTATATACTCCAATATACTTCAAACGTGTATCACGTGACCATTCGCGCACTCTGGGCATGCGCGTTCAAGTATAAACAGGAAGCACGTGTCTCGCTCGGCATTTGGTTATTGTTAGTCAACAAACGCTGGTTGAACGATGAACGCGATGGCAAAGAAAGCAAGAGAGGTCTTTTTGTGGACAGACGACGAGGTCGAGTTGTTACTTAAAGTAACAAATGAATATAAAACATCCATGGCTATCGAAAATACAGTGTTTACAGTGAAGGCTGGTCTGCCGTCCTCAAGTCATGTGTGCTTGACGAATAAGGGAAGGTTACGCAATGACCCAAAAGCCCCAATCACGTAGCGGATCTCAGCAGCCACGCCTCCGTTTTCAAAGGGTTCCATTTTCCTCCATCCACACTGAGACGGAGCAGCAGCGTTTTAGAATGAAAAAGGCCTATCCAGCTTTTCCAAAACGCTCCGTTTTCGTGGCTCGAAATCTCCAGCGTAGTGTGGATGAATGGCGTAACCGTATCAAAACTTATGCGTTTTAAAACAAAAAAAAGCATTAGTGTAAACGGGGCCTTAGTGTGTCCTACCAGTTACTATATACAGCCACATCACACTGCTTCTTGTGTGATATTGCGATTATACAACAATTTGACGGAATAATCATGTATATAAAATGAAAATCAAACAGGGAGAGTCTCAAACTACAAGAAACTATTTTCTTCCGCCATTCTTTCACATCTGCAGCTGACGTCAGGACAGCAGAAATCGTTACTAATTCACCAGCGTCATTTTAGAGCTAGTGTTTGAATGATTCTCTAGTGTAATATCTAAAATGATGACAAAGCAGGTTATTTTGCTGACATTTTGAGATTATAAGGCTGAACAGCATAACATGCCATGAGTCTAGAAAATTTTCCCAGTATGTTTCTGATACAATCGGGAGATCACAATAATTAACCCTGAAATATGAATATATACAGTTGAAGTCAGAATTATTAGAACCCCTTAATTATTAGCCCCCCTGTTTATTTTTTTTCCCAATTTCTGTTTAACGGAGAGAAAAAATTTTCAACACATTTTTAAACATAATAGTTTTAATAACTCATTTCTAATAACTGATTTATTTTATCTTTGCCATGATGACAGTAAATTATATTGTACTAGATATTTTTCAAGACAATTCTATACAGCTTAAAGTGACTTTTAAAGGCTTAACTAGGTTTATTAGGTTAACTAGGCAGGTTAGGGTATAACGATGGTTTGGTCTGTAGACTACTGAAAAAAAATTGCTTAAAGGGGTTAAAAATTTTGACCTTAAAATGGTTCTTAAAAAAATGAAAAACTGCTTTTATTCTAGCTGAAATAAAACAAATAAAACTTTCTCCAGAAGAAAAAATATTATCAGACATACTGTGAAAATGTCCTTGCTCTGTTAAACATAATTTGGGAAATATTTAAAAAAGAAAACAAAACTAAAAGGGGGGCTAGTAATTCTGACTTCAACTATATATGTATAATCGCTGTAAAATGAGGATGCTTTAAAAAAAATTATGGATAAATACATATTATTAATCAATTAACTTGTATTTTATTAACTTGTCAAGTCAACGTTTGGTATGACCACACTTTGCATTTGAAACACTTGCCCATAATTTTTCAGGTAGCTTTGCAGGTAGGGTTTTTGAAGCATCTTGGAGATGTTGCCAAAGTTGTTCTGGATTTAGTTTGTGTCAGTTTGTTCTGTATCTTCACGTCATTCCAGACAGACTGCATGATGATCAGATCAGATCTCTTTGTGGAGCTGTTGTCAGACTCCTGTTTTGTATTGCAGACAATAATCTCACTGTAGAATTACAATTAATTACATTAATACTGTTTGGAAATGTAAATTGATACTTCAAACTGACATACAGAAGAATATTTACATAACTGAATTTAAACCTTTTTTTGTGTGTGTAAATACTAGTGACCTAAGACTTTTGCACAGTGCTGTATAGTATATGTGATGAAAGTGAATTTGTGTGGCACTGTAGAGTGTTGATATCCCCTATTTATGTATTTATGTTTGTCTTCTTTTTCTTCATTTCTAAAAAGTCATAAATTATGCCACTGAATTTGATTGATGACGGTTTGTCTGTGCTTGACTTTGGAAAGATGGTTTTAAATTTGATTGATTGTATATGCCTGATGAAGGTTCTGTGACTGAAACCTTGTTAATACTGTAAAACATTTTGATACTTTCTGCAAGTACTGATAGTGTGTGATTCTAATGTTTATTTCTTGCAGATTTTGACCTACTTTTGGTTGTAATCCTACACCACCTACAGTATTGATCACCTGCATGCGTCAGAACATAATTATTGGATATAAACAGATAAGAAAAAAACATTAGGCAAGGCAAGTTTATTTATATAGCACATTTTATACACAGTGGCAATTCAAAGTGCTTTACATAAACAGGAGTAAATGAGACATAAAAACAAATAATAAAAAAATGATTAAAAAAACAGATAAAAACATAAAAGAATGAAAAGTAAAAGTAAGGCAATTGTGTGATCTGTCGGATGTAGCACAGTGTTCATTCTGTAAAGCCACAGCTAAACAGATGTGTTTTCCGTCTTGATTTGAATGTACCTAATGTTGGAGCACATCTGATCATTTCTGGAAGCTGATTCCAGCAACGAGGCACGTAGTAGCTAAAGGCCGATTCACCCTGCAATTTCTAGTTTATATGACCCCAATGATCTGAGTGATCTGTTGGGTTTGTAATCAGTGAGCGTATCTGTAATGTGTAGACTGGAGGTGCTTTAGGCCATTTAGTGATTTATAGACAAGTAGTAATACCTTAAAATCAATTCTGAATGTAACTGGGAGCCAGTGTCAAGACCTGAGGACAGATGTGATGTGTTCTGATTTTCTGCTTCTGGTCAGAATCCTGGCCGCAGTGTTCTGGATGAGCTGCAACTGTCTGACTGTCTTTTTGGGAAGGCCAGTGAGGGGTCCATTACAGTAATCCACCCTGCTGCTGATAAAAGCATGAATAAGTTTCTCTAAGTCCTTACTGGAAACAAAGCATCTAATTCTTGCAATGTTTTTGACATGATAGCATGCTGATTTTCATTAAAACGGTTATTTCAGTGATAAAAAGCATTACATTTGAAATGTCATCCAGGAAATATCAATTAACTTTCTCTTTAAATAATGTGATGATGTGTTTGATTCCTACTTTAATATCTTATCAGATATGTACATTGACAAGGTTTCATATTACATCTAATGTCGTTGAATTAATGTTTATTGCATTGTTTCAATGTTTTTATATTTATATACATACATAAATCAAAGGTGCATTTTGTAATAAAAAACAAAAGCTACTAAAGCATAAAAATAACATAATATGTGAGCAGAGATTTACATACTTGATTTACACACCACACACATTTGGATATAAAACAACAACAACAACAACAACAACAACAACAACAACAACACTATACTACAACCAGTGTAGTTTTACTTTGAAATGTGTGTTCTGTGTCAGAATTTCTTTATTTATTTATTTATTTATTTATTTATTCTTTGTGAGTTCGCCCTCTGCAAATTTGCCCAATAGTATTTAAAAAGCCTCGGTTACACATGCGTTTTGAAGCATCTGCTTCTTTCTCGTTAATTTAGCATGTTGGATTGTTTATGTAACCAGCATAATGAGTTCATTTATGCTGGTGAATTTTTACAGATATAATCACTTGTTTTCACTTCATATATGGGATAATAATATTTGTGGGTTAGCTCGCGTGCTCATGGCAAATAGTGTGTTAAATATTGTGTTTTGTTATGAGATTGACACTGTCAAAAACAGCCATTTATCTCAAAAGCTTTATGACCAACAGCATATACATATACGAAAAAGAAACAAAAGATGGTTGTGCTCTTTTTGCTGTTTTTAGTCTGGCAACTATTTGAGTGTGTTGAATTGGGACTAGTACCCAGTTCAGCTGCTGTCAGTATTACATCATACACTTTTAAAATGACTCCTGTGAATGAAATCTGTGAAACAAAATGTCATTTATTTTATTTTTTGTAAATGTCACAGAATAATTTTATATACACAGTATAGTGTAGGACCTACAGCGTGGAAGCTTGTGCTCAGCATGGAATAAAAATAAAATGAAATTTTGTTTTCATTTAATTAGTAAGTTAAGGCCCAATCTCAATTCTATTTTTGTACCCCTACCCCTACCCCTTCCCCTTCCCCTTCCCCTTGGCCCTTACAACCGAGGGTTAAGGGGAAGGGCTCCCAAGAATTGGGACAGCACTTCAACACCTGCACACGTCATCATATGTCAGTCTCTTGCTTCATATGAGATCAGACGATCATGACTGCTGTAGTTATTCCAGTTGTGTTATTTTTTGGTGTTTATCTTCAGGAAATCACTGAAGGCATATTATTATGTTATCATAACGATCTAATGTGGCAATAAGATCGTAACTATACTGTATATTTACACAGTGGCCATATTTATCTATGTAAACACACGAAAACAACATTAACATTACAGCAGACACTGTAAAAAGCTCATTCCCAGCCACTAGACATTACTGACAGGGTATTCGAGTGTCATCGTGTGAGAATGTTGTGGGACAGCTGTACATGAGTTATGATTATGGATTATAGATCGTGAAATTTAGCTGTTTTTTTTTAAAAGCATGACGGTTAAACACGAACGCGGTTATGAATATATTAAAACATGTTTGTTTGTCGTAAAACTTAGTAATAGTGACAAAAAATACTAATTTGTGGATCTTCTTACTTCCGGGTTCAGCTATCCTGCCGCTGTGGCAGGTGTATTCTGGGAAATATTCTTACCCCTCCGTTTTAAGTTTGGTCCTAAGAAAATCTTTATTCGAAGGGGTGTATACCCCTTGCCCTTAGCCCTACGCCTTCAAGCTAAACAGAATTGGGACACCACTACCCCTTGACGTGAACGCACAAAACGAGGGGTAGTGGTAAGGGGAAGGGCTAAGTGGTAGAATTGGGATTGGGCCTAAATATAACTTTTCATCTTACAATTCTGACTTTTTTACAATTGTAAGTTTACATCCTACATTTCTGATGATTCCTTTTAGAGTTTTGTAAACATGCATTTTCATGTTCTTCTATTTCCACGTTCATGTTCTTATTCTGAGAACAAAGTCGGGGTTATAAGATCTAAAATTACAAATGCTAGAAATAAATGTGAAATTGTGGTAAATTAGGTCAAAACTCTGATACATACAGTAAACTCGTAATTCTGAGAAATTTAACTTTCTGAGTTGATAACTAAATTTAGTCATGTGATTATGCAAGATGAATTTCTGTAAAAAAACAACAACAACAAAAAAGTATGTCGTTTTAGCTCACATTTTCAAATTTACTTTGTGAAATTGTGAGAAATTTGTTGGGAAATGAGATATAAACTCACAATTCCGAGAAATTTGAATTCCAAGATGCTATATTCCAAGAATATATATATATATATATATATATATATATATATATTAATACATATATGATATAATACAATAATAATGTAATAATAATAATAATTATAATAATAATAATAATAATAATAATATAAAAATTATATAATAATAATGTAATGTAATAATAATAAATACAAGCAAATGGCTTAATAAAAGAAAAAAGATTTTAAAAAATGCACAACTTGGTGGTGGTAGGGGTTAAATAACATAATTATACATGTCTGTAAGTATATATAACACAGTAGATCAACAGCATTTCTAAAATACAATTGTAAAATCATTTGTTTTATATATTCATTTTATTATGTTTAGAGTAAATACATTCTCCAGTGACAAGTAGTCATTCACAAAACATTCCAATTAAGCTGAATTGGTGCTCAAGTAACAACTTTTTCTCTAGATTAAAAAGAGTTGTATATTCATATTTAATATTTATACTTTAGTGGAAACCGTGCCAGATTTTCCTCCGGATGAATGATCAAAATCAATAGAAAGTTTAAAAGAACACCATTTAATTGAACAGAAATATTTTGCTCCACTGTCACTTCCGATCAATTTAATGCATTAAAAAAGATAAAACCCTAAAACTTTCTTGACCCCAGACTTCTGAACAGTAGTGTACTTCTCAGTATATTTATATATAAAAACTCTAATAGTCAATAAAAAGTCCCCACAGTGCTAGAAAAGAGTGAGTGCGTGCATAAAAGAAGGAAATAACTGACATGCCCGGTCAAGCTTAGACAAAAGGGACACTTTAAACACTGCTGACTAAAGCTTTTTGCGCTATATTTCTACAGCCTTTCGCCCACATATTGACCGACTTTAAAGCTAGTGGATATAGATTGTGGCAGCAAGCTCATATTTTATGGGATTCATAGTCTGAATGAAGTTGCTGTTTAATTGTTTCAGTAGTTGGCCGGGAATGACTGTGGGTGTGATGGAGCAGCTGAGGGGAAGAAAAGGAGGAAGTGACTGAGCCAATAAATACAGCACTGAACAAATCAGCCGCTGAGCTAATGGGAAGATTTATTAGCCTGGTTTAAGTGTTAAACACCGCACTGCAAATAAAAGCTGTGCAGCTATTTTCAGTCTTCAGACACAACAGACCCAACTACAAATTATCTTTCGTGAAAACAGATTCTGTCGACGGAAGTTATCATTTTGAGTCATCTCTCATATTCATGTTTATAGATGTGAAGGTTGTAATGCACGTCTGTGGCATTCTAAGCAGTCATTTTTTGTGTTGAAAACTGATTCAAGAAAATAACTACACACATTGTACATTTAATGGAAGTAATGCTTTCTTATTTCACATTAAAACTGGATACTTTTATTTAGTTCTCAGTGAATATAGGTAATATATTTTGGCACATTTAAACAAAACCGATTTATTAAATGGATATATTTATAGTGAAAAGCTGTGCAAATCTGCACATCACTCTTAACTGGGTGCTCAGCCAAAAACACACAAAAATGCAACTCTATGTATCCAAAAAGGCGGCAACACCCAATTAAATTAAAAAGGCTGACACAGAGCGTGTAACGTTTCGAGTCTCCGGCTCTTCATCAGACAGTGTTGATCACAATCAGGTGCTCCCTTTTGTACACTACCGGATCGAATGCTATCCTATCACATAACAAGGACAAATATATATACACATTTCTAAATTGCAACTTAGATATTCATAATGACAATGCAAAAACAAACTATAATATTACAACATAAATTATGGAAAACCACAATATGAAAAACATTGGATATATTTATAAAAAATTATATTTTAGTCGGTGGCTCAGTGGTTAGCACTGTCGCTTCACAGCAAGAAGGTCGCTGATTTGAGTCCCGGCTGGGTTAGTTGTCATTTCTGTGAGGAGTTTGCATTTTCTCCCTGTGGGTTTCCTCCAGGTGCTCCGGTTTCCACCACAAGTCCAAAGACATGTGGTATAGGTGAATAGAATAAGTTAAATTGGCCGTAGTGTATGTGTGTGAATGCAAGAGTGTATGGGTGCTTCCCAGTGTTGGATTATGGCTTTAAGGGCATCCGCTATGTAAAACATATGCTGGATAATTTGGCGGTTCATTCCGCTGTGGCGAATCCTGATTAATAAAGGGACTAAGCCGAAAAGAAAATGAATTTTATTTAATTTTATTTTCATTCATTCATTCATTTTCTTTTCGGCTTAGTCCCTTTATTAATCTGGGGTCGCCACAGCAGAATGAACCGCCAACTTATCCAGCATTTCTTTTACGCAGCGGATGCCCTTCCAGCTGTAACCAATCTCTGGGAAACATTCATACACACTCATTCACACTCATACACTACGGACAATTTAGCCTACCCAATTCACCTGTACCGCATGTCTTTGGACTTGTGGAGGAAACCCACGCAACCACGGGGAGAACATGCAAACTCCACACAGAAATGCCAACTGACCCAGCCGAGGCTCGAACCAGCGACCTTCTTGCTGTGAGGCGAATGTGCTACTCACTACGCCACCGTGGCTCTTTTATTTTATTTTATTTTATTTTATTTTATTTTATTTTATTTTATTTTATTTTATTTTATTTTATTTTATTTTATTTTATTTTATTTTCAGCTTCAAACGTCTGAATCATTCAGGACCACATCTGATACACTCTCCAAATTCTTATTATCATTGGCTGGAGGCCTAATTTGACCCAGAATGCATTAGCCCTGGTGTGCTGTTTGCTTCCAGTGTGTACTTTCCCCCCCTTATCTCGGGTTTTGTTTGTCAACCCGTGTTTGTGTGCATACGTCAATGTTTGCGTCGGTCACCACAAAGTCTCTGCATGCCACCGTTCTCTCCAGTCCACACAACGCCATGCATTTGAGTGGCTCCCGCTCGTCATTTTCATTGCACACAATAGCCCTGATGGCATAGCCGTGCTGTTTAAGGGCCGACTGGAGCTGCTGCATTCATGCCTTTGTATGCATTGGTACACTTTCTGCTGCAGCATTATGAATACCATGCTGCCTGCCCAAAGCCTTTCCATCCCTCATGGGAGCGAGTTGAGGGGACAATATATTGCAGGTGGCCTTTTAAAGCCCAGTCGACTTCACATCTGGCCTCAGGACTCTTAACTCGGGCAGCAGGGGCTCTGGCGGATTGGGAAGTTCCTTCAAAAGGCTTCCTTGAAGGACTTGCCACCTGCTGGAGAGAGAAGTGAAGAGGACTGTTGCTTTTGTTCGGCTAGATGAAGGATCGGTGGAGGGAACAACAGGGTCAGGATTGAGGTCTTCATGTATGGCTTGGAGCTCTGCGGAGACCTGGGGATTTAAAGCTTTCAAAGACAGGTCAAGGAGAACCAGATGACTTCCTTTGTCAATGTTATGCTTTTGCTGTTCCTTAGGTTAGTTATTACTTGAGCCAATTCACCTGTCTGGACGTTTCAAGCAGTTATGATGAGTAACTTTAAGAGTGGCAGCTCAATACTGATAAAATATTAATTCTGTTCATTTTAGCAAGCTGTTTCAGAGGAAATTGTCTCAGTCTAAAACAAACAAACTTAAATAACCGTTCTTAATTTATTTCACAGCTGAATTACGAAGAATAAATGTGACTCTAGGCCAAAAAAGCTGCCATACATGTGATTTATACATATCCTGAAAGCTGAATAAATAATAATCTATGTATGGTTTGCTACGACAGGACACTATACAACTATTTGAATAAATGCAATCTTAAGGGTTTTGAAGGGATGGCATGGTGGCTCAGTTGTTAGCACTGTCGCTTCACATCAAGAAGGTCACTGGTTTGAATCCAGGAGCAGTTCTGTGTAGAGTTTGCATGTTCTCCCCATGTTCATGTGTGCTTCCTCTGGGTGCTCCAGTTTCCCCCACAGTCCAAAGACATGCGGTATAGGTGAATTGAATGAACTAAATTGGCGGTAGTATGAGAGTGTAAATGAATGAGTGTTTATGGTTGTTTTCCAGTACTGGGTTGCGGCTGGAAGGGCATCCGCTGCATACAAAATGTACCGGAATAGTTCACGGTCACTGTGGCAACCACTGAAATAGAGACTAAGCGGAAGGATAATGAGTGTAATCGCCTTTAAAGTTGTCTAAATGAAGTGCTTAGTAATGCACATTAATGATAAATGATATATTTACAGCAAGTTTATGGAATATCTTCTTGAAACATGATCTTTACTTAATATTCTATTGATTTTTGGGATGAAAGACCTGCCATTTTGACATATACAATGTTTTTTTGACAGAAATATGCAATATAAGAAATTTTTGTGGTTCTCACAAATGAAGACTTGTTTTATTTGGATTCATATTACAGGATTCTTCATTGGTCAAAAGTTGCAGTTGTTTTCATTCTCAGTCATCTTTTGAGGGGAACACTTGCGTAGTTGCTTGCCATATATGGCTGAAAGACAGTGAGTTAGACTAATCAGTAAAATTACATTTACAAAAGACAGTATTATAACATACAGAGATGTTTTGACTGATGAAACATGAAGACAATTAGCACATGAGTCCAATAAAAAAATTTTTCACTCTGTTCAATTAGACATGTATTTTAACAAGAATGCATTATTGTAACGCGGGGAATGACACTGACAACAGAGGTGCAGATCCAAATGCAGGTTTATTAGCGGGGTCAGGTAAGCAATGGTCAACAGGTGCAAACAGATGTATACAGACAGTCCAGAATAGTAGTCAGTGGGCAGGCAGATGGTCAGAGGCAGGGATATACAAATAACCAAGGCAAGGATCAAAAAAATACAGAGAAGCAAGACAAAGGAAACCGCGTTGTAGTGTCACTAAACAGTAGACAAGACTCAGCAACAGTGAGTGAGTATGTGCTGTTTAAATAGTACAGGTAATCAGTCTGTGAGCAGCTTCAGATGTGTGTGTTTGCAATCTCTGGTGAATTGGAGCAGGTGTGTGTGAGTGTTGCATGACTGAATATGTAGTCCAAGAACATGGCTGATTTGTAGTTCATGTGAATGTGTGTGTTTACCAGCGATCTCTGATATATCTCTGATGTATATTCCTAATGCAGTGCTGATTGATATATCCTGTAACACAGGTAATGTATCACAAATACACATTTTCAGATTATTATGACTAGTAATGTTTGATCACAAAAAGAGGTTATTTAACACAATTAACTGATGTTATAGTTTTAGTTTGGATTAAAAAAAAACTACTATAGTCCTCACACACCCTTTCAATTTTGAACAATTGGCTGATAGCCAATAGCACAGAAAATTGCTTTTATTGATGCTTTTATTGATTCTGATTACTGTTGCATCAGCCTTAGCTGCATACAAAATTGAATGCTTCCATACTAAATAAATAGAATTCAGAGTATTTCATTAAGAGGATATGTGAAAAGTACCCGGATGACATGCTATTTCTGATGAGATAATGAAATGATCAGGATTTGTGAATGACACTGTAGTGGAACAACTAGAATAGGATATGATAGGATAGGATAAACTTTATTTGTTCCCGAGAGGAAATTTTTCTTGGGCAAGAAAGTGTACAACGCTGCTCTAAGCAAACAATAAAATAAAGATATATAAAGATATATATATATATATGAAATATATAAAACACAGAACACAGTCAGGTACTAATATACTACATGTGCATTGTTCTTGGTAGAGTTCAACATTTTTATCGAGGTAGGAACAAACAAAAGCTTCAATCTATTGATTTTACACATTGGCATTCTCAGTCTTTTTCTTGATGGTAACAGCTGATATTCACTTAAAAGAGTATGTTTGGAATCAGCACTAATATTTATTGCTCTTCTCAGGACCGCCTGTTCATATAGAGTCTGTATAGACTCGTATTGTTCTTTACGTATTTGTTTTTTGAATATGAACCTATTTATTTTTCAATTGAACAGCCAGATTTCCAAACCAGACTGTGTTTCCCATACCGAATAAGACTTTCAAACATAGCTATAAACAAGATATCGCTACCCACCCCATCCAATCTCAGCCTTCTTAAAAAATAAAGCCTCTGTTGTAGTTGTGTGCACAAGCTGTCAATGTGTGTTCTCCAACAAAAAACACTGTCTATATAGAACCCCAGGTATCTGTAAGATGTAACTTGTTGTATCACTGTGTCTTTAATGATCACAGGCCTATGTTCAGATACATTTGTTGGGCCAAGGACCACTGATGACACAACTGATGACAGGACGCATAATGTTGATGTACTGCAGTACTTCTGAATGAAATTCTCACTACTGTATATTGAATATGCTTTTTAACATGATAGCACTATAGAACTGAACAGCCGATCAGCTGGAATTGCTTTTTTATATAAAGTCTATAAGTAAATGTCTGTTATCACATTCAAAACTAAGAACGGTGTTTTCATATTTATCCACTTTGAATGGTGTCCAAGCAAAAGGCTCATTTTCACAGGACAAAAACTCAGCTCAGTGTGTTTAAAAGGCCAAAACAGAGAGAAATTGGTGAATTTTCAAATGTGTCCAAATGACTGCAGCCATTAAGAGAGTATTCAATTCTGGACACATCCTTGATTAGTTTGTTCAGGTGTGTAAGTCTCGAGTTGACCTCTGCAAGACCGTGGCCCTCCAGAAACAGAATTAGACTACCCTGAATTAAATGGTTACTAATGCGCCTTTAGGAAAGTCCTCCTTTGCATGTGGAATGAACAATAGAGCATTGGCAGAGCTGAGCTGTGGGTTAGCTGTCAAGTCCAATATTGTTTTTAACTCCCTCATCCCACCCTTTTTGCAAAGCGTGCATCATTGTGGCAGGATCATAAAACAATCTGAGCAGAGATGTGCCGCTCAAAAGGTCAGATTCAGATGATCCTTATCTCGTTGAAAGTAAACTTCATCTGCTCTTTCCTAGTATCACCATGCTTCAGAGGGATGCTCAAGTGATTACACAGTACAAGCACAGATTATTCCAATCGTGAACAAAGTGACTAGTAAAGATTTTGAGGGGTTTATTGTTTTAAATGTGCTATAGAGGCAAGCTTGTGAAGCAGACTTTGTTCTTCAAAGCATTTAGATAGCATTATAATCGAATAATAATCAAGTAAATATAGCTGTATGTACATTTACCATTATAAATGTCTTTGAAAAGGAAGGGCCCTTACAGAGAATGACCTCTGCAAGGAATATAACAGGAAAGGGCCTTTAAGACAATGAAAAGTCATATGATGGAATGATCACAAGGCGAATTGCAATGCAAGCATGACTTGTGTAGGTGAAGAGGGGCTTCCATTTGGGGGGCATGGAATGTAAAACATTATGATAAGCTTGCAAATAGTAAACCAGATGTGAAAAACAGGATGTATGAAGGAGAAAATGTGAAAAACACACACTGAAAAAAAAATTCATTGAATTTACAGTTGGGAGTCACAGTGGCGCAGTGAGTGGCACAATCATCTCACAGCTAGAAGATCGCTGGTTCGAGCCTCGGCTGGGTCAGTTGGCATTTCTGTGTGGAGTTTGTTCTCATGTTTGCGTGGGTTTCCTCTAGGTGCTCTGGTTTCCTCCACAAGTCCAAAGAAATGTAGTATAGGTGAATTGTGTAAGCTAAATTGTCCAGTGTATGTGTGTGTGATGATGAGTGATGAGTGTGATGTTTCCAAGTGATGGGTTGCAGCTGGAAGGGTATCCGCTGCATAAAATATATGCTGAATAAGTTGGCGGTTCATTCCTCTGTGGTGACCCCAGCTTAATAAAGGGACTAAGCCAAAAAGAAAATGAATAGATGGATTTACATTTTTTTAAGGTTAGTGGTTGCAGACTATTTATAAACAAACAAATTCAATTCTGTAATATTCAGCCTGATTTATTTGTTTCAGCCCATATAAACTGTTTGCCACTACTTACCTCAAAGTAATTTGGTAAATCCAATGAATTGTTTATTTTAGTGTAATGTTGGGGGAGGAAAACTGTGTAAAGAGTGTGCAGAATTCAGACACTTCAGATTGCTCTGGGGTTTGCTCTGGACTTTCTTAACTTGTAATATAATATTAACTTTCTTAATTGTAATATTCAATAAAGTCTGTTCCTCTGGTATTGAAAACCTCAAGACTGAGTGTGGTTAATTAACGGAGAGGCTGGAAGCCACAACACTTGTAGGTGCTGTAGAAGTAATCCACACTCCCCTGACCTCGAGAGGTGCATTACGCTTTTTTTCCACTCTGCAGACGTTCTTGGCTTACTTTGGTTTGGTTTTGCTTGGCTCAGTTTGCATTACCACTGCAGTTTAGTACTAGTTAAAGTGGGAAACTCCTCAGATGCCAATGAGAGGAACATCTGGACCCCTTCTACTGACAACAACACTGCCATTTCAGGTATCTTTTTCCTGCGGTGGTATAAAAATAATATAGTCATGCAAACCAACAAAAAATCAGTGGCTGCTGCTGACTATTTAAATATACTGTAGCAGGTTTCAAATACAATGATGTACTGGTAGTGACAATTCTTTCTTAGACCAGTCTGATCTCACAAGGAAACGTAACTATTTTACGTTTTGTCTGTTTAGTAGCTAATTCATACAAATTCGCACTTGTGGCACCCAACCCCATCCCTAAACCCAACCATCATTGGGGGATAAGCCAATCATACTAAATTGTACGAATGAGATTGCATGAAACCATACGAATTAACCACTAAATCAAAAAGTTATGAATTGCCGTGAGATAGCATTGCCCTGCAGATTTATGCATGTGGATTTATGCAAAATTATTTTGAGAGTATAGTAACAAATTTTGTGGGCACAAAATAAAATCTGTGGGCACAGATTCTTTGTGGGCCTACCAATCAGCGATCAGCAGCAGTGCCTACAGTATACTGTACAGCATGTTTTGGTAATGGTACAGCTCATTTTGAACTTCCCTTGAGGTGGTACTCAACAAAATACCAGATATTAGGTATTAGAACGTAATGGAAAAGCCTACAAACATAAACCATACCAAACCGTGCTTTGCCATGCAGTGGAAAAGTGTCTTTAGTGACTGCTGCCAGAGGCTGCAGTCTTTAGTGTTCTTGTTAGTGTGTCCACCTCTCATGTTGAAAAGTTTTGTTAGAATCCAGCTTGGAGTGGAACAGGTACAATTACATTTCTGTGGTGATCTCGATTGAAGTTTGGATTTGGGATGAGTGTAACGGAGATCAGCTAGTAGAAACTGTTCTGGTAAGCCTCAATCCCCTACCCTAAAGAGGAATAACAAGGACTGCCTTAAAATGAGTACAGCTTACTCGTCCTCACTTTAATGACCACAGTAGTGTACCTGCTACTCCTGCCTGGAAACATTGGCTCAAATCCTGCTCTGAGTGCGGTGAGTAGAAACGGAGGGCTTACACTGGTGGCTTGACCTAGATTGGAACTAGATTTAGTGGGGAATTGTAACAAAGGTCAGCTAACAGAAATTGTTCAAGTTAGGCTCACTCCATTGCCCTTAAGAGGCACACCGGTGACTGTTGCTAGATGCTATGCTTTAGTACCTCTTGTTAGCATGCTTGCTTCCCATGCTATGGGACGAGTATAGGTGTGAAGACTAAGTTATTTCACATTTCTTAAAAGGTGAACATTCATTTATTTGTGCAGTTTTTTATTCAAAATATTATATGGTTTCATAGATTCATTTTCCACACTTTTGTACCGACATCCATAATGGGTGTCCTTGGCAGTCATTCTGAGCGATTTTAAATATTATATCAGTATCTGAATTATTATCGTATCGACCAAAGTTAAATGAAATATATTGTAATGTTCAGTTTTTCTATATTGTCCAGCACTAGAGTGAGTTTAGTTTAGTGATAATGTAAATTGGGCAGCTTTAGTTTCTTGTTAGTGCACCCATCTCTCAATATAGATTCAGATCTTTCTTAGAGAAGAACCAGAGGGGTTGTGTTGGTGTCGTGACCCAGATGGGAGATAAGTTTAGTGAGGGAGCACAGTAAAGGCTGGATAAAAACAACTATGTGAGTAAACAAACAGCAGTTTAAGTTGCAATTTTGAGCATCCTTGTTAGCATGCACATCTTCCATGCTGAAAAAGTTTGAATCTTGCTTGGAGGATGTAATCTGGGCATCTAGTAGAAACTACAGTATGTGAATAAACTTCATCTCTCTTTCTTCAATGCTAGTGGCTACATTTTAAACCATCATTCTTAGCTTTCCCACTTCTGTATGCGGGAAGTGCTGATTCATATACCACTAAGAGCAGGACAAGTAAAGCCAGAGGGTTTACAAGCACTGCATGAAGACCACCCAAGTTGACAACCACAATAATTTTTTTATTTTCTATTTTTGGTGAGCGGGCAACTTTTTATACAATTGTACAGTATTATTTGGACATTTTGCTACAATACTACAATACCTATAATGAGAATTCTAGTCAACCTTTGCACCATTATTATATAAAGTATTCAACGGAGGCTCATTCTGAAAAGCGTAGCCCTGTATATACATTTCTGAAGATCGCAAATTATGTTGCCAGAAGAAGGTATGGCTGGATTTCGTCTACAGGGCGGTGTGATGCCGTTCCTTTTTGCTCCAGCAGTTGACCGATTACCTCCATATGGATGGCTTTTCCACTGTTACCAGTTTGTTCAGTTAGCCTGCCATTTACGTTGGTTGACTTGAGATGCAAAGAGGAGTTGACCACGATGATGGGGTTCGATTCTGGTGAAGAACAGTTCCAGAAAGTGGGTAAGATTAAAACAGAAGCCAAAAATACAAATAAACAAGTAAATAACAGGGTAAAAAATGGTAAAAATCAGGTGAGGGCTTTTTATTTTTCTGGATTGCTTTTTAAAACTGTCAGTCGGGATTGGGAAGTGGGTGAATGGGTCACTTGGTGCTTTTGAAAACACTATTGGTTGGGTTTAAGGAAGGAGGACCGTCTGTTGATTGGTCTGTCAGCCAGTCAACAGCGGCCTCTGGTGGATTCGCAAAAACTGCTGTATCTCTTGGCATGTATTTGGCGCTCTCCAGAAATATAGCTTTATGTTTTCAAAATGAGCCTGGGTTGAAAGTATTTATTATAAATCGTAGGGCATTGGGTTTTCGGAAAGTGATGTAAAACCTTCTATGAGTTTGGATTGATGAGACGACCCAAAACAAGCATATTATTCATACATACACCAACATCAGTTCAGCTTAACCAGGTACAGGATACTCTGGCTTTACAGCCCGCACATTTAAATGAAGTCATTGTCATTCTTTTCTTGGCAAACATCCTTCCTTTCAATGCAAATGAGGCTCATTATAGAATGTGCCTGATTCACAAACATCAGCACTATTTTCTCTTTAAATGGGGGCTTTTTTGGATGGGATGTTTGTGTAGATTTTCTAGTAATCAAGAGAGCAAATGCAAAGGTGTTTTAGAAGTCTTTGAAATGTCCAGCGTTGCAACCTCAACTCCCAGAGAGGGAAACTTTACCCTTCAGCCTTTGTCTGGTGCATTTCCTTCCACAAGGAACAATTGTCCAGTGCACACGCTGCAATCATCGCTAATTTTGTGGGAGTGTTTGTGTCATTTGCATAATTCCTTGAGTAAAATAGGGTGGCAAAACAATGCAGCACATCCATATAAACAATGCTATCAGTGGGCGCAGTTTTTCACAGTTTCACATTCGTAATTCCCCCATGACTTGTCGCTCTTTTCCATGCATCCACAATGAACGGAGCTTTTAAGCTTCAAAAAGGACCATAAAAGTATCATAAAAGTGGCCTTTATGACTTGTGTGCTATAGTCCAAGTCTTCTGAAGCCGTATAAAAAGCTTTGTGTAAAAAATAGGCTGAAATTTAAGCCGTTCGCTGCATGCTTAATAAGAAATAGGGGTTTGTATTTGACTTTTGAATTGTGGCATAAAGTTTTATACAGTTTGCAGCTTTTGCTGGCCAAGAACCGCCCACTTAAACAGGAAAAGACCGCCTGATAGAATGACAGATGGACTTTTTGGTCAGAAATGTTGTCCATCCACAAGTAGTAATTGTTTAACATGGCCAGAAACCAATTATTTGATTGCTTTGTGCACACACTGTTTCTATATTATTGACAGTACATCAACAGTATGTCTTTAAATCTTTTGATGCTTCTACTATGTTAACTTTGGAAATTGATTTATAATGGTTTCTCTAAATACATTAACACAGCTCTGGCCTAAAAAAGTGCATCATTTAGATATAGATACAGACTAATCAGATTCACACAGCACTTTGCCAGTTTTGCGCGCATCAGACAGTCATTGAGCGGCCTGTGGGCGTGCCGTCTGAGGCTAAATGAAGAATAACCAGAATAACCATCTGTTCATCACGTCCATTCCACTACAGAATTAACATTTGACTGCCAACCTAGAGAGTATTTTAAGGCTTTATTGACGCAAATAATTCTAATTTCATTTTAAGGCAGCATCACATATCCTTAATGGAGAAGTCGGTGCCAGATTACGTTGTGAAAAGCTTATTGAAGAAATACAAATACATAGAAGATGAGTAGAATGAGATGTTAACTACTGCTCCGAGCTTGTATTTCTAATTAAAAATCAACCGTTTACTCAGTTTTTGTGTGTTAAAGTCGTAGCATAATAGAACATGGGCTATTAGCTTAGCTGCACGCTAACTCTTGACCCTTTTGGAAAAGAGACACTGAAGAGAAATGTCAGAGATGAATTAGTGAAACTGAATTAGAGACTTCATGCTGAAAATGTCAATAGTTCAGTCTTTGAAATTACTAATCATTTTTTTAAAAAGCTACATAGACTTTTTTACTCTTAAGTAAGGCTGACCTTATAAACGTAGCATTCTTTTAGTAAAAGAAGCAAAATTCCCCTTGTAAAAAAGTAATCCTTTATGAAACTAAAATCTGTTTAAGTAAAACAATATTAACCACATATTCACCATAGTCTAACCATGGTGATTGTAGTAAAACTGTAATATGTAACTGGTAATCAATTCACCAAAAAATAAAACATGGTTATACACATTTAATAACAACATAGGCTAATTCTGAAAACGTAGCTCCATACACATATACATCATGAATTATTTAGCTAGAAGTATGCATGGCTGCATTTCGTCTTTAAAACGGACATTACAGGGTGACGCAATTCCATTTCATGCTAAACAAGTGACCACTTTCTTCTGTGTGGACAGCTTTCCCACTGTTACCAGTTTGTCCAGTTAGCTCGGCATGTATGTTGGCGGACTTGAGATGCAGCTGACCACAACGACAGGGTTTGAGTTTTGGAAACGTGGGGAAAAAATCAGACGATGGCTTGTCTTTTTTTTTGATTGCTTTTGAAAAGACTGTCGGTTGGGTTTAGGGAAATGAGTGGGCTGGTCAATTGACGCGTTTGAAAACACTATTGAAAATACTATTCAGCGGAAGGAGCAGGCGCGAATGGCACCACTCTACTCGTGAGAGAAATGTGAGATCTCAAAAAGCATACACAGCGGCCTCTGGTGGATTGGCAAAAACAAAAACTGCAAAAAAAAACCTCACCTCCTGGGACCTATTTTGCATTCTCCAGAAAAGTAAATTGCGGTACATTTTCAGAATGAGCCTGAGTTGTTTAATAAACCATAGAAAATTTTGTAAATACACTTTAGGGATACACCTTTAAAAATAAATATAGTTTTAGTTCCAGAATTTTACACACATCTTTGTCGCCACTGGCTTGCATGGTTCGGGACTTGTAGGGCTGCGCATCGATGGATTAATCTTCAGTGTTAGACGCTCAGCAGTGAATATTAAGCCACACTGAACTGAACCAAACCGAACTTCAACACTGAAAACTGGACTGACACAGTTTACATTTTTTATAATGCATGTGAAGCTGCTTTGACACAATCTACATTGTAAAAGCGCTATACAAATAAAGATGAATTGAATTGAATAGTTTCATCATGTATTATATTATTTTTCAAATGTGAATAAAATGTAGTATTTTTGGTATTTATAGTATGGTTAGGCTAGACATATAACCTAAAATATAATAGCACACTACAGTTAGTTATAATCAAGTGCTTCAGCATGTTGATGAACACATCAAGTGTACTTTAATACGAGGCTAAAGATTTCTAAAATTATGATTATGAGTGTGAAAAAAATATTTAAGGGAAATATTTTTTTGCCATTGTTAGGACGTAATCTTTTTTTAAATTGTAAAAATGTGCAAAAGGGATAGTTCACTCAACAATGAAAGTTTACTCACTGTTTACTGAACCTCAAGTGGTTCCAAACCTTTGTGAGTTTCTTTATTCTGTTGAACACTGAGCACTGAAAGCTGAAAACAGTTTTGAGTGAACTATCCCTGTGGGAAATTACAGGTACATTCATTCATTCATTCATTTTCTTTTCGGCTTAGTCCCTTTATTAATCTGGGGTCGCCACAGCGGAATGAACCGCCAACTTATCCAGCATTTGTTTTACGCAGCGGATGCCCTTCCAGCTGCAACCCATCTCTGGGAAACATCCATACACACTCATTCACACACATATACTACGGACAATTTAACCTACTCAATTCACCTGTACCACATGTCTTTGGACTTGTGGTGGAAACCGGAGCACCCGGAGGAAACTCACGCGACCAAAGGGAAAACATGCAAACTCCACACAGAAATGCCAACTGACCCAGCCAAGGCTCGAACCAGCGACTTTCTTGCTACTCACTACGCCACCGTGGCGCCACTACAAGTACATATTAAATAGATTTTTAACTTCATGTTTTTCCACAAATAAATACATGGTTTTGATACCGTATTTTGTTTTAGAACTATTCAAATCCGTAGCTGTACTATTAAACTGAAATTAGTATCTCAGGGGGTTTTACCAAGATGGCTGCCACTGAACTGCATTAAAGGAATTGGAATCCTTTGTGAATCTTCTCACTTCTTCACGTGAGCTTCGCTGTGTTGAGTTTCTGCCTGTGTAGAGCAATCAGTCAAGTCAATCACAAAACTAAACGTAAATGACAGTTAGGATGCCTTAGAAGGTAGGACTCTACAGTAGATTGCATTGTCTACGCTTTATAGCACATTAAAGAAACTCCAGATGAAATTTCAATGTGCAGCCGAATAGAATAAATGAATTACCAGAGTCGTCGGAGAGATAAAGAAGGAAAGAGAGAGACACTGTCACACCCCTGTGTTAATATGTGTGTGGTGTCGTGAGGCTCCAGGCTTGAGTCTTTTATGAGACACTCTGTCAATAAGACGTCTGTTACACCTCACACTCATGCCTCATGGCATTGATTGAGGAATTACAACGCTGCATCTTCTCTCTTTCTCCCTCTCTCTCTCTCTCTCTCTCTTTTTTCTCTCCTTGCTGCCGGTGGCCTGCATCTCTGATCTCCGTAGGCGTGTATCACAGCATGGGTTTGCATGTGTCCTGTTGCGTTTCACTCGTGCGACCCAATAGGAGTCAGTGTATGTTTGTCTCACTAATTTCTAGAGTGTCTTTGTGCTGCGTGTCTTTTTATTCCCGTTTTGTTTTTTAGGCGCTGTGTGAGATGCACCATGTGTCTCGAAGCAGATTCCCCCATCCCCCCTCACCATCTTAGTCATAAAGTACTTTCAATTTTATGATGACTCAGTTAGGAGGTTTCTAAAAATAAACTTTCCATACGTTTGAGAGGGTACTGTATATTTGTGCTTTAATTGCACGTTTTATGTTATTCAGCTCTGGAAAATATTAGGAGGCCACTTATTGCTTATTGCTTTAATTGATTTGACATTACTATGTATGTATTTTGAGTGAAATGTTTGCGTATTGTTTTGATTTATAAAGGACTGGTCTTAAAATGCATTTATTTGCAGAGGATGACAACAGGAATAAAAATATGAAGTATAATATGATTCAGACCTTAAACATGAGCATTGAGGCATGGGGTTCTATATATTTTGCCAAATGGCAGAGGGAAATAATGAATGATGAATCAATAATTAAATGTTTTAAAAAGTAATTATAAAATTAAATATATGATTACATTATATAAATTTGTAATTAAAATAAATATTTCCTAAGTTTTAGGATAATATTTATATCCTAAGGAAATTTGCTTGCGTCTTGTTTTGAATTATTTTGAAATGACTGTGTTGGATATTGAAGAATGTTTCCAGCAGAATTCTTTTTTGAGACGTGTTGGTTGTTCTGCAGTCAAACAGCATCTTCAAGAAGTCCACATAACTCTAACACAAACCTAGCAAGTCTAAATGAGTCTAATTTGGACAATCGTCCTGTCTATTATAATATGTTTGGGAGAGGGTAGTGGCTAAAGGTGGAAACTGAAAACGGGCATGACAAGTTTAGTTGAAAATCTTGTTTCAGGGTCTTGAGTAGATCCAGAGCTTTCACCTGCCCTGACCGGCTTGAAAGTATCACCCAAAGACAAATACACAGTGGTAGGGACCCTGCCTTTAGCATTTGCATCGTTTTGGCTCAACCAGTGCTCAGGAAGCAAAAGGTTAGTTTCTCTCACACCCTGGCTACTAGAGTTTTGAATGAAAGAATATAATTTTTTTTTTTAAAGTTTAAGGATTCTCAACGTTGTCACTTTACTCGACACACCCACCTGGTCGAGCTGTCGCTCGCAAAGATGGAGGTCACCAGAAGTCACTCACCCTCCGTTGAAATGAATGACCGATTGTCGCTTTTCATAGTGTGAATGAGGCTTAATGCTGCCTTGGTGCAAATTAAGCTGTCGGACCATACAATAGTTGTCAAATGCATTTACTTACATCATTTTCCACTTAAATTTCAATTTATTCTCATTCATTCATTTTCTTGTCGGCTTAGTCCCTTCATTAAACTGGGGTCGCCACAGCGGAATAAACCGCTAACTCATCCAGCATATGTTTTACACAGTAGATGCCCTTCCAGCTGCAACCCATGGGAAACATCCATACACACTCATTCACACAAGAACAATTTAGCTTACCCAATTCACTGCATGTTTTTGGACTATGGGGGAAACCCATGCGACCACGGGGAGAACATGTTAACTACACACAGAAATGCCAACTGACCCAGCCAAGGTTCAAACCAGCGACCTTCTTGCTGTGAGGTGATTGTGCTACCCACTGTGCCACTGTGGCACCCAATTTATTTTTATTTGAGTAATTATAATTCTTCAAATTAAACAAAAAAAATTTTCAGTGAGTAGCCAAGGTAACATTAAAAAAAAAAGATAAGTGTGTTCATTTTTATTGGATAGCTTTATTTCATTTACTGAACCTAACACTGCAAACAGAAGGTCATCGCTGCATGGAGTACTTGAATATATTTGTGACTGCACATGACCTTTTTATGGCCTTATGATGTTTTTTTCTTTTATGGCAGTTGCCAGCTCTGGTCACTATCTACTTTCATTCTATAGAAAGAGAAGCATGACTAAAAATATCTCTTTTTTGTGCTTTGAGGGATAAAAAATGTAATGCAGCGTTATTTGTTTCATGTTCTTTTAACATGAAAACGTGCTTAATTTTGGGAGAAATATCCCTTAGGAAACCTGATGAGGACACACAAGCAATCATGCTGGCGACCAACATCTGATGCCCAACACTGACTGATGTCCTACAGTACCATGCTGGTCTTTTCAGCGGGCGTATATGTCATGTCTCTGTATAGTACGATACAAATTACTAAGATGTTGTTGATGAGTACTTACCAGTGCACTTGTTAAATGTGTGTGTAATGGGGTTATGAGGTCATCACACTCCATTTGCACATTTGCTATAGATCCTGAGCCAAAAAGGGGAGTCCAAGGTGGACGAATGCAGCTTCTCTTTCACGCAATAATTATTGACTGCGCTATGTGCTGTGGCTTATTGGCTTCACGTTCTGCCAGCTTGAATTACATCCCTCAACGTCTGGTCACGTACTCCAGCAGCCGAGCTTCCAAACTCAGACATCTCCAGTGATTTTGGAGGAATTAGAATTGACATCTTTGAACTTCCCTTTGAATCCAGCAGATTTAGGCGCATTAACAGAGAAGGAAGGCGGCTTACGCTGAGATGCGTCATGGAGGAAGAAAGAGTTTACCTCACTTCAGACCCATTCCGCTTCAGTTTCTACTAAATGAATCTGACCATGCATACAAAAAATCCCAGTAGAGAATATGTGTCTTTTGTTAGGAGACGCACGCACACACACTGCCACCTCCACCCAGATTTGCATCAGTCAGGCTGTCAGGCGTTTATCGCCCTTATCAGTAAGCGAACAGGACGATGGCGAGGAGGAGGTCAGTGACAGTTTTCCATCATTCAATGTGCATTTCACAGAAGTGACAGCTGAGTGTATATGTGTGTGTGGCAGCAGTGCTGGGGAGCCATTGTCGTTAACTAATGTCTGTTTCCAAAGGGGTCGTTCTGATGAGGCGAATTTGATGGTCCCCAATTGTTTTATTGAAGACCTTTGTACTCTAGGAAGTATAATTGGTGCTCCTGAGGCAGTCATCACTATGACTTTTCTTCATGGGTGAAAGAAATCCAGTCTTATGTAACATCCAGTTGTGACATTTTAATTAGTCAGTGACTGCATATAATGCTTAAAGAAATACTAACTATTAATACTAAGTTCTGCTAACTATAACTTTGGGTTTGGATGGTAGAGTGCTGCTAGATTGTCTTTGTGTGTTGCAATTGGAATCCATTCAAGATAAATCTGAATGTTTTATGACAGGTGATTAAGTTGACCAATGAAATCAGTCATGGAGTCGGGTTTAAAGTTGGCATGAAGTGGAAGTTACGATGGTCCTTTTTTCATATTGTGACATACATCTAATTGAAACAGTCCTGAAATTAGAAAAAATGTAGGGTAGGGCATGATTTTGTACTTTGGTAATCAATTGGATGATAGGATGATGGGCATTGCTAACAAAATGAAGACTGGCAGAAACGAGACACGGCCTGATAGCCCCTCTTAAAAAGCCATTCCTAGTGACCAGAAATGAAAAGTCATTTTGAGGGGGTAGGGAAGCTTAGGGTATTATGAAGACAAATTAATTTCAAGCCAGGCTCATTCTGAAAACTTACCGCTATATACATTTCTGGAGATTGTGAAGTAAGTCCCAGGAGGTACTTTTTTGTTTTTCGCGAGTCAACCAGAGGCCGCTGTGTACGCTCTTTCAGATCTCAAATTTCTCTCACGAGTGTCATTCGTGCCTGCTGTTCTCACGTAAATCCACTAGAGGCCACTGTTGACTGACTGACTGACTGACTGATTGACTGACCGATCGACTGACCCACCTTCTCCTTCCTCTAAACCCAACCAATAGTGTTTTCAAAAGCACCGATTGACCTGCCCACCCACTCCCCTAAACTCAACCAACAGTTTTAAAAAGCAATCCAGAAAAATAAAAGCCCTCGCCTGATTTTTTACCACGTTTTTAAATTTTACCACGTTCTCACCCTGTTATTTACTTTCTGTTTTTGTATTACCCGCTTTCTCGAACCGTTTGTCACCACAATCGAACCCCGTCGTTGTGGTCAACTCCTCTCTGCATCTCAAGTCTGCCTACATACATGGTGAGCTAGCTGGACAAACTAGTAACAGCGGGAAAGCCGTCCATATGGAGGTAAGCGTCAGCTGTTAAGCGCAAAAGGGAATTGCGTCATACAGCCCCATAGTATTTGTTTTAAAGATTAAATGCAGCATTCGTACTTCTGGATACATAATTTGTGATCATCAGAAATGTATATATGGGGCTACGTTTTCAGAATGAGACTATGTGCGCAGATACATTGTTTATAACAATCACTACTGTATGTATATAAAAATAAGAAAAGAAGCCTACATTCTGAATCAATGCCGACTTTAAGGATAAAACAGACACTCCCTCATTCATTCAGTGGTTAGATGCTGTCACCCAGCAAAGTGGGAATCAGATCCTGCTTAGGCCCTGACAAGATTAAGTACGGGTGTTAAAGAGGTCTAAAACATTGTCAATGTTTTCAAAAACACACTTGACCATTTTTTTCCAATAATGCCTCATGAAGATGTGGTCAGAAAAGGTCACCTACTCTTAACCTACTGGTGTGATTATTATGGGATGTGTTGTTGGAAATCTCACTTAAAGAAGACCTTCATGCTTCACTGTGTTTTACCAGAACACAAAAATGTAATAATAGCTGTATATATTCCAACTCATTGCATTGTGTTCCAACTCATTTGTAAGTTTAATAAGATAATTTAATCCATTCAACGGTGCTCTTGTTGAGCACTCCATTGAAAAAGTTTTAGAAATGAAAGTCTCAAAAATGAAATCAGAGCCCAAGTGGTCACCTGAGACACATTCGATTGCATGTTAATACCAGGTAAAAACTGTAATGACCACTTGAGATGGAATCACTGAAAACGCATATCAATACCAGGCAGAAGCAGGGCCTTAGGGGGGAGAAAGTAACAAGTGAGAGCCATTCAGGTTAAACTCATCTGCTTCCCTGAACTGATGTTAGATTCTGCAGTCCTTAGCATACTTGTTAGCATGCCACTTTATTCTGATGGTCCCCTTTAGACATAAGTAATTTTGCAACTATGCCAACTGGACATGTACTTTTAAAGTTACTTATAGTCTGTGAAATGTCTGTTGAGAGACTATTAAAATAGCATTTTGCTTGGTTGCCTGGTGGTCAGGAGGAAGAGACATGCCTAGTCGGGCTTGTATGTTGCCTGGTTTCAGACAGCAAACCAGCTTAGCTTTTTCCTCAAACTATGTAAGGCCCAAGAGTACCAAGCATATTTCATTGAACCTAACAGCAGAGCAGCATAGTGGACTTTTGCTTTAATGTGCTCGCATCTAAAACCAAACTGTACAGTAAGAGGAAACGATGAAAATTACATCACACAGAGATTACTCAAGCTGGAACAAAATGCAGACAAGGGAAGTATTCTACAGCTTTAGAGTTGGCTTTCAGATTTCGATTTTATTTGGCATATTTTAACCTTTAATGTATCCTACAGTATACTTTTATAAATAAGGGTTCAAAAGTTGCCGCTGGGGTAGTACTTTTTTTAAAAGGTGCACATTTGTCTGTATGGGTACATCAAAGGTACATATTACTATCTAAAAAGTACAAAAGCGTTTCTTTTTAATCTAAGTGACAGCTTTTGTTCTTCTGACTGTAAATATAGTGGATAGGAAGTAGCATGGGCAGGAGAGAGGGAGACAAGTATGAGCTGGGACTCAACCCCAGGTTGCACATGCCAGAATGGACCCCACAAAGCTATCTGCTACAAAAAGTATCAACTATTTTATCTTGAACCAGTTCACAACACCCTACAAACCACCTGAAACTATCTACAAAACCAAAATCAAATGGGAGCAGCCCATCACACAGCTAAAAAATAACACCCTGCAACTTTATGTGCGTGCTAATTTTACGTCTGTTGATTGACAGGGACAGTATATGCTGAAAGAAACACCATCATTTGGATGCAACTTTAAACCAAAGTCCTTTCGTTAAAAAAACATTGCATTCTCAAAGAGAAAGGGTGTAACGCTGGTGTTCTGGCTAAATTGCCTTACCAGTCATAGCCAAATAATCCCTGACATGCTAACTGGTGCTTTCTCCTATTTCCATCTTTAGCTGTCACTGGGTCACTTTTTAAAAGGTTCACCTTATAGGGCCACATACCTTAAAGGTACATATGTCAGGGTTTTGTGTAGGGAGAAGGAGGGAGGACTTAAGTGCAGGAAAATGATATGGGTTTATTAAAAATAAAACAAAACAGCAAAACAAACTACCCCCAGGGGAAAAACATTAATAAAAGACAAAAAAAAAAAAAAAACTTGATTGGGCTGGCAGGAAAAAGCAGGGCTGGACACGACAGGACAGGGAAATAATCGACGACGAACTGGCACAGGACAGCAGACATGAGGAGAATATAAGCAGAAATAATTAACAAACAAACAAACAAACAAACAGGTGAACATGATAAACTAACAATGGGTTAACAAGGAGGGTGGGGCTAGACAATAGACAGGAGAGCACATGACAAACACCACAAGCCATGTGCTCACATAAAGACTAGAACACACGATGAGATAACTCATTAACTGCGTTTTTGTATGACGACATGAAAGCACGCGGTGCATGTAAACATGCACCACTTGCTAAACACCAAGAGAGGACTGAACGCGAGACACGAGTACACAATTAATGAAAACACTCACCGTGCACTCACACACACAGAGTGCATGTTTCATCCCAGTGCCAACCAAAACCGAAACCAACTAGACTTGGAAGCTGGGAATAAAACACCACGAGAGCACGCAATCGCAAACACGCCCAGACCTCACGCTCCCACATCAAGCAGCTAACGCGCACGGTCCAATCGCGCTCACAATTGGCACTCATACAGAGACACAATGACAAAAGGGGTCAACATACAGGACAAGACAGAGCTAGTGTCTGGACTCTGCCAACAAAACAAGAATTTACGAGACTGGAGTGGCAGAACCATGATAACATAATAATAACTAAGAAGTCCTTTAAGGGTACCAGATTGTACTTTTAAGGTATCAATGTGCACATTTAAGGTACAAAAGTGTACCTTTTGAAAAGGTACAGTAACACCCCTGTGACAGGTTTTATACCTTTATTTCTTTATTTCCCTATTCACACCTGGTATTGATATGCATTTTCATGGATCTGATCACAAGTTGCCAGTGCTAAATACAGCACAAATGCAACTGGAGTGTGAAACATTTTGAGTTTGTCCACTTTTGATCACTTCCAGAGGTGGATGAAAACACATTTGACTGTATCGCTCTAACAGTGTGAACCTACATGTGGTGTAATGTGTTCAGGCACTAAACACCTCCTGCTGTCCGCCTGCTGAGCTCATTCATAAATCCAGTGGCTGCAGAGGCTGTTTTACACTTGTCATTGATAATCTTTGGTTTGGTGTTAGAGGTGGAAAAAAATGTATACGTAAACTAATCTCACCATTTACGACACTTTTTTTCTTTTCAAAAATAAATAGTGTATTTGACCACAAAGTAGATTTTTAAAATATGGCTGCTTTATTCACCCGGTTGGGCCAGTTGGCATTTCTGTGTGGAGTTTGCATGTTCTCCCCGTGGTTGCGTGGGTTCCCTCCGGGTGCTCCGGTTTCCCCCACAGTCCAAAGACATGCGGTACAGGTGAATTGGGTAAGCTAAATTGTCCATAGTGTATGTGTGTGAATGAGAATGTATGGATGTGTTTCCCAGAGATGGGTTGTGGCTGGAAGGGCATCCGCTGTGTAAAACAAATGCCGGATAAGTTGGCGGTTCATTCCGCTGTGGCGACCCCGGATTAATAAAGGGACTAAGCCGAAAAGAAAATGAATGAATGAATGAATGGCTGCTTTATTCTCTTCAAACAGCAGCTGTCACAGCAGTGTTTTTCATACAGCTTTGTGAATGTTTCATTGAATGTGTAAAGTCTTTATTGTGCTTTTAATAATTTTATTCTATTCAAAGTAACATTCAGGTATGAGGTTTTGCTTGTTTTGAATCTCTTTTTTCTCTCTTTGCATGATTAGTTCCTGATTCTTTGCATGATGTTTTTTATTCACCTAACTTAATTACCTTCGATGTTCTAAAATAGTCATTAAATCAATTTTATAAAAAGAACAGCATAAATACATATACAACTGTAAAACAGTATAAAATGTCTAGGCAGAAGCTGACCGGGGAAAAATTAATCCATTATCTATGATGCATGTGTTGGATGATCTGTCTTTTCATGTGATCAATCCCATGTGATTCTTTACATAATCATTTTATTCAAATACACTTAGTTAAATTACTTTCATGTTCCAAAATATCTGTTAAAACTATTTTATAAAAGCAACAGCATACATGTTAAAACTGATAAACAGAATTAAGTGTCTAATAGGAGTTGATTCGAAATGAATAAAATGATCTATAATTTAATTGATCAATGCCTAAAGTAACCTATTTACGAAGCATTTTTATTTGTTTTAGTATGCTTTTAATAAGATTTTATTAAATTGTGCTAGCATTTACAGTCTTAAAGATCCTAAAATCCATCACCCACCCACATACAGAGAAGTGGTTGAAAAGGGAGAAAAGAAATATATACGGTTATGTTGTAATCCCAGATATATGATTGCAAAGGGCTTTAGGTGTACACTATAGTAATACACAGCAAAAAAGAGCACTCAGCAAGTTTTAAGATGGAAAAAAAAGTAAAAATCTATTTTAATCTGATCATACCAAACTAGTTAGAGCCAGTGTCCAGACTACTACACTTTCAAAAACAAATGTGCAAAAAAGTTTACCATTAGACACAAGATGTCTTCGTACATTTGGGGGGTCTAAGCAGAATAATTGTGAGCCTTACTATTACATACCTAATAGAATTGCCATTGCAAACTGGCCCACAATGATGTTATTGCTAATTAAAGTCCATCAATTAAACAGAAAAGTAAAGCCTGATTTCCATTACTAAATAACTGTCTGAATGATTTGGACATTTTAAAACAGCACTGTTATTGTCAACTAGCAGCTTCAAAAATGAAGGATTAAACAATCTTTAATAAAGTGACCGGTGATTCCTACTTTGCGTCCTTCTAGGGTGTTTAAAGCATTCTATTAATTTATTAATTTAGCAAACAGATTGAAGATTCTATAGCTAAAGATTCTAGGTTGAGTATTTTTAATAAATTCCAAAAACAAAAACCTTGCAATGAAATAACAATTAGCCAAAAGTGAAAATGCAGTACTTAGTACTAAAATATGCATTCTGAACTCATTAAATACTCCAAAGACAACAAAACAATTAACATTATACAATTCAAAGAAAAATAATCAAATCAATAAGCAAATAATATAAAGTAAATATGAAAAAATATGAATATAGGAACGTAAGAAAAAGGGAAGCAACAAACTTTAGGTTAATGTTAATACTCAAACTTTATTATTCCCTTCAGTCTCCTTCCTTCCATAGAGATTTTTTAAATAAGAATGAATGCCTTCTGGATTCTTGAAGGTCCAGAGCTTATATTAAACTATGATTTATTCAATTAGGGGCAGCGTGGTGGCACAGTGGGTAGCAGAATCACCTCACAGCAAGAAGCTCGCTGGTTCGAGCCTCTGCTGGGTTAGTTGTCATTTCTGTGTGGAGTTTGCATGTTCTCCCCGCGTTCGCATGGGTGTCCTCCGGGTGCTCCGGTTTCCCCCACAAGTCCAAAGACATGCGGTACTGAATTGAATAAGATAAATTGGCCGTAGTGTATGAGTGTGAATGTAAAATGTATGGGTGTCTCCCAGTGTTGGGTTGCAGCTGGAAGGGCATTCGTTGCAAAAAACATAATGCTGGTTAAGTTGGTGGTTCATTCCACTGTGGCGACCCCTGGTTAATAAAGGAACTAAGCCTAAAAGAAAATGAAAGAATTAATAATTCAATTAGGATATCTCTTATGTCTTAGGAAAAGTCTTACCAGTGTGTAAACTATGCCAGTGAGTAAAATAAATTGTAGACTACGTTTAAAAAACCGTGTCTGTATAACTGGGGAAAAAGTCGCCAACGTTTATTAATCTGTAATTGCCTATTTTCAATAAACGTTCCACTAGATTGTCTTTAACATCATTACCACTTAATTGCGACGCCGAAACTGATTTTGTCCTCGTGTCTTGTTGTCGTCATTTCCCCCCTCAGCCTTTTCCACATCTGAAGAATAGATTCGGTTCAATTTCCTAAATAAATCAGGTATATAATAGGGCAGTCAATGAAGCAAAGGCCATGGATGTGTCAGTGCACAGATTCGCATTCATGTGTCAATCGGTCTTGCAAGTTACAGGAAGAATGAATTCAGACCACAAGAAATGAGATGCTGAGAGCTTCCTGTTGATCACATGACCTGCACACGAAAACAATTTCTACTTTCATAACATTGTTCTCTTTTCCATGATTATATATAAATATTTAAGAGCTAAATCACTGTCAATGAAGACAATTTGCACAATGCAAATAAAAATGATTTCAGCAAGCAAACGGCTCAGACCGCTAGCGGGTTGTTGGGGCAGCGGGGCCCTAATCAGCCGCTTAGTTCACTTATTGGGAGGGCCGGCTCTGATTAGACATAAAACAGCTTGTTTCTGGGTCAGTTCCTTTTGAAGTGGCATCTTTTTTTTCCCCCAAAAAAACCAAGGGCACATACAGTAATACTTATATTAATATGTACAAAGCATATTAATAATAAAGCGAAAGTTCTAGTGACAAACTGGCGTACCCCTACTAAGGTACAATTTTTGCAATTTCCTCTGACAGCCTAAGTGCTGCCCAGTTTAGGTCCCCGATCTCATGCCAATTTACACGCTTATACTATTTCTATTGTGGGTAATATTAGCTGCACAGGTGCAAACCACTAATCCACACATTCACGGTAGACGAGGCGCTGATGAGATACTGCGGTGAAAGCGTGGAGTTCAGTCATCACCTCTGCAGTCAGATGGCAGAGAGAGGCTTCGTTTACAGAGGCGTGGGGGAGACGGCATGTCACCGGGGGTTAAAACATCAAGAAAGTCTGACAGCAGTCAAAGAGCAAACGGAAGGAGGGTACATGAATGGTTGCCTGGCAACAGAATTAGGCTGTTTTCAGCTTTGGTTTCCAGTCAGAAAGAGACGTGCTTTGCTTTCACTGTCCATACAGAGATTGTCACCTGTCATTTACCAGTTGAACGTGTGTGCCCCAAGGCTGTATTCAACAGAGACTCTCCGGAGGACATTTCTACCCTAGTTTTTAGATTAGTGGGCAGTGTGTTTTCCACTGACCAATTGTTAAAATAGTACTATGTTATCCGATCTTGACTATTTTGGTGGTGGATGGTATGTAGGGATTATGGTGGTGATTTGGGCTCTGTAAATTGCAAAAAGGCTGCGTATAATGAGCGTATGGTGTGAGAAAGCGCTTGAGTGAAAGATTTGTTGTTTTCATGAGACAAGCCAGTTAAAAAGATGGAAGGGGGAAAGATTGAAAGTAATTGCTCTGTAGAGAGATAAAAGTCGACTGAATTGGGAGGAAAGCGAAAGACAGCAGTGATTTTGGAAGGATGCAATAAAGAAAACAATTGTGGCCCAGAAAAAAAGCAAGCCAGAGAGATGGAGAGACAGACGAGACGGAGCTTGCTAGCAAACGGTCAGTTTTACGCCTCAGGTGGAGCCCTGTCTTCATGCCACTGTCTGTGTGTGTGTGTGTACATTCACCCTGCACTGCAGCAAGCGCTTTTCATTAGCTTCATTTTCACATAACAAAGCAGCAGTTAGAATCTCCTCTTCGCTATAGCTTGCACCAGAGCCTCTCTCTCTGTCGATAGCAGTTCCAAAAACCTGGCAAACCGCCTTCCTAAGATGATATTTTAAGGTGCGCTACAAACATGATGGTTGTTCCAAAGTGCAGACCACATTATTGTGTTTTATTTTGGTCATATTGTAAAACAGAATTACACATGGTTCACAGTGGAAACATAGAATGCAATGAAATAAACACTGAGAAAAAGGTAGATGTTTCACGTGAAATGCAAGTTATATATTTATTGTAAATATTGATTGATGTACTTCTTTATCTATTATTTTTTCTGCTTTTTCATATCACCGTGTCTACATTTATTTGTGCACCAATCATGCAATTATTTCCAATGATCAGAGTAAGAACTTAATCGCTGTAAAGTATTAACATGCAAATTAAATTATTTTGATTAGTTTACTGGATTATAGAGTGTACTGGTTGATTAATTATTCTGCTTACAAAATATGCAAAACATAAATACGTATTCGGCCATGATAACCATGCTGCGTCAATTTCTTTGAGAAACATTGGGATACATTTACACTGCACAAAATGGGCAGCGATTCTGAATGGAGGAACTTTTTCTGAAAATTTCTTCACAAAGCTCATACAGGTAGCTGTTAAAGAGCTCCTATTTTGCATTATAAAAAGTCATATTTTAGTTTTGAGGGGCCTCCAACAACATGCTGATATGCATGCAAGGTCAAAAAACACTTTCATTGTCTTATAATATGCATTTATGACCCAGTCTGTTGTGACTCGTCGACTGGGTTCAGTGCGAGACAGAGAGAAATGCTCACAATGGCTGTGAAGTAGCACAGAGTATGTGAGAGCCCAATGCAGGGCTGCAAGAAAGCAATGCAGATAAACACCAGCATATTACTCTATTCTTTAACCCAAACCCCAAGTAATAACGACACACATTCAGTATTAATGCACACAGTGGCAATAGTTGAACTATTTTGAAAATTGACCGCGCCGTGCGTGTGAGGAACAGCTGATAAGGGCCATAGCAAAGACAAACTGCAGAGGATCACGAGTTCAGAAAGGCATTTAAATTGGTAATGGAAGTAGTATGTGTCTCATTTTTAATGTGATTTTGGACACAGTATGTGCATAGCCTATAAAGATTTAACCTGAGAGATACAGTACAAGCACAGATCTCTAATAGATAAGTGATATCAAGCCGAGCAGAGCGATTACAAGTTACAACACACAATTAAACACATATTTTGCAAACTACACAAAATGAGGCAACAATTTTAATAACACTTACATGTTATGACCTTGAGGAGGAAGAAACTGGTCCATATGAACTGTAACAATTACTGACAAGGTCCCTGTCAAAGTCTGACAAAGTCTCATACTGTACACAATAGTCTGCTGCTCCTTCCTTGAATAGCAAACAGCCAGCGAATCCCACGTTGTAGCATAGGTTATTGTATCAATCATCAGTAAAATGACAGGAACAAGCACAGCACTGGCTATACTGGTATTGTTGTTAAAAAATTACTTTAACCCTTTATTCCCCGCATCTGATTCTCCATCTGTCAGGGATCGTCATCTTCGCGTTATGATCAGCCCTGTAATCCCCCGCGCTCCGCTAGTGTCTAAAGGGAAAGGCGAGTTCACATTTTTACTGGAACAAGTACTACATATTTGGTCATGAACTGTATCAACGTCGGCCTGTTCAAGCAAAGGATCCGAACCTAACACGACTCATTTATTCGACTATTTCATTAAAGAATCAATAGTTTTAAACATGGGGCACTTCCAGATTTATACCTCAGCTGAATTTTTCCTTCACTTATAGCTGTGTTACACAATGCATAGGTCATTTTCAAAAACTCATAACAGGGGCTCTTTAATAGAACTGTTAATAGAACACCTGTGTAGACTTTGGTCAGAGCAGTAATAATGCATGTACTAAACACTATCACTGTTAGCTTAGCAACATGCTAACACCACACTCTTCGGAATCAAGACTTTCTTTTGGCTTTAATTAATGCAGTGCATGTGTTGCTCAGAGTTTATGTGCAGCATTTTAAATCACTCACTTGTGTGGTTACATTTTTCATGCCTTGGGGCACATCCACACTGGAGACATCCTAGCATTAAAAACAGCTAGACAGAGCGTAACACAACAGAAGGCACATTTATAGTGGCATTAACTCCTGTACACCTTTGCTAATGTGTAGCCGACTTGACATGAAATACTGCTGGGAATTTGTTCACCTGTCATTTTTGCTAATTATTATGCATGCAGTCTTAATGAGCTTATATAGTTGCAAAGATTTTGTGGATTGTTTGTATTTTAAAAAGTACATACACACACACACACACACACACACACACACACACATAAATAGATATAAAATTCACAACTACAAATCAACCCACACACACACACACACACACAC
>CAIGQQ010000001.1:17172956-17183184 GCA_903798035.1 Danio albolineatus
GACCTTCTTGCTGTGAGGCGAACGTGCTAACCACTCGGCCACCGTGGCGCCATATATATATACAACATATATACAAACATTCCACACAATGTAGCAATTACAGCAAATGCATTCATTAAGACAGGATGCATAATAATTAGAAAAATGACAGGAAAATAAATTCCCAACAGCATTAATAATATTTTCTATAAAACATACCCCTGACATTTTTGTTTTATTCAGAAAAATCTAAACTTCATAGTACGCATATGTAAATTAGCAGCGATCAGCTTCATCCAATTGGTCTGTTGTTTTAAAGTGACACTCAATTACAGCGCAGCATGTCATAAACTATTTTTAACTTGACGTAGCATCTTACAAATGACACTCGCCTGCTGTAACCGTCAAAGATGCTTGCCTAGTCCATATTTAGCATAGACCAACAATTAGCGCAGACAGTATACGAGAGCGTACCCTGTGTGCACAGCCCCTAGAAGACAGCTGCCAATGTAGGCAATAGACAACAAGGCAGCATGCTAGCTTCTGTCTCATTCCCTGTTTTTTTTCTTTTATTTAATATTTGTGCAGGCTGTACGGCAACTCCATATGTTCATTGCATTCATGAAATTCTTTCCCAGCTCTGCTGAAGTTAATCCTAACCTGCCTTTCATGCAAAACCCGCCTTTACAACGCACTGCGCTCCCACGATGGAAAGCCTCGTCTGCTTTTATAGTGTGGGATGAAATGTGTTATGCCTCATATACTCGTTCATACTCCTTTGAGAACAGTTAGAAGCCGTGAATAATCTCCAGAAATTGCTTCCATTGTGATTACAGCGCAGGAAGTGTAAAGCGTTCTGCTGGAGTCGAGTCTTCCTGCTTTGCTACCTGTATTTCGAATTAGCATATCATTTGGGTGAAATTAATTTATGTAGATTAGTCCTGGTTGATTGTTGGCTGTCTAATCAGATTGTGTGTAAGTGAATGCGTGTGTGTGCGTGTGTGCTGGCCCCAGTTCTTCGTGTGAAGCCGGTGGTTTACGTGCTCTACGTCCCAGATTTGTCTCTCAGTGGTTTTCCAGCCCTTTGAAGCACATTTCTCTTTCGCTCCCCTGCAATTCCACACTCATTATAGGGACTTATGAACTTGCCCTGCTATTGCATCTTCCTTTCAATGTGCACTCAATGTTCAGTGTTGTAAATAAGGTGCAAAATTATTTCTCGCCAAGCTCCGACTGCAAGTAGAAATTGGCTGTAATGAGTTTAATGACAGTTGGTCAGTGATTCTGTTGGAAACTGCAACATACTACATGGTTTTTTTTAGGTTGATTTGCAAGATTCATGTGTATGATGCATCTTTTATGATGCAGATTTCAGAGCAACGCATGTTCAAGCAACACACAGTGAAGTTTTGTTGCTCAATTAATGTTTTTGGATGAATAGATTTTGCTTACGTACACCGTTGCTTGTTTGATTCCTGAATAAATCAGTATTGTAAAATGAGTCTGTTGAGCCAAGTTTTCCATGACTAACTCATATAAAACAGTATCTTGAATTATTCAGTGTTTTTAAAAATGATTCAGTTAGAAATTTAGTCTTTTTAATCTTTTGTTTTTGAGTCAATTAGTTTTTTAAATAAGCTGATCAAGTGAACGATTCAATGACTTAATAAATATTGTATCTTGTTGCTTTAATGAATTAGGCAGTGTTGATAAATGAAGTCTGCTGAATTAATAATTTAGTGACTCACTTATGAACTTTGTTTTTACCAGAATTAGTGTGATTGGTTGTGAAATTGATCATTTTTCAATCATTCATCTTAAAATCACATGTTTCATTTATAATCGGTAGACTTACTTAAACAGACAGACACTGTTTATGAATAAAACCAGTGTTGTTGAATGAATATAAGGATAATGATTTGATGATTCATTTAAGAGTAAAGTGAATGAAACTGTTGAATGAATTGATTGGGTCAGTAATTTAATAAATGTCTCAAAAACAGTCACTTAATTCGTTGATTTTCTTCGTTAGTCACATAATACTTGTTTTTTAGGGTGATTTGCAAGATTCATACTGTATGTATGATGCATCTTTTACGATGCACATTTCTTAGCAACACGTATTCAAGCCACACACAGTGATGTTTTGTTCCTCATTTAATATTTTTGAATGAATAGATGTGCTCACTAACACGGTTGCTTATTTTATTCCTGAATAAACCAGTATTGTTAAATGAGTCTGTTGAGCTAAGTTTTCCATGACTAAATCATAAAAATCAGTATCTTGAATTATTTAGCATTTTTAAAATGATTCAAATACAAATTTTGTCTTTTTATCTTTTGTTTTTGAGTCAATTAGTTTTTTAAATAAGCCGATTAAGTGAATGATTCAATGACTTAATAAATATTGTAATTTGTTGCTTTAATGAACTAGGCAGTGTTGATAAATAAAGTCTGCTGAATTAATAATTTAGTGACTGGCTTATAAACTTTGTTTTTACCAGAATTAATGTGATTGGTTGTAAAATGTATCATTTTTCAATCATTCATCTTATAATCACCAGTTTCATTCATAATCGGTAGACTTACTCAAACAGACAGCCACTATTTATGAATAAAACCAGTGTTGTTGAATTAATATTAGGATAACGATTTGATGATTCACTTATGAGTAAAGTGAATGAAACTGTTGAATGAATTGATTGAGTCAGTAATTTAATAAATGTCTCAAAAACAGTCACTTGATTTGTTAGTTTTCTTCGTTAGTCACATAATACATGTTTTTTAGGGTGATTTGCAAGATTTATATGTATGATGCATCTTTTACGATGCACATTTCTTAGCAACACATTCAAGCAACACACAGTGATGTTTTGTTCTTCAATTCATATTTTTGAATGAATAGATGTGCTTACTAACACCATTGCTTGTTTTATTTCTGAATAAATCAGTATTGTTAAATTAGTCTTTTGAGCCAAGTTTTCCAAGATTATTTAATAAAAAACAGTATCTTGAATTATTCAGTGTTTTTAAAATGATTCAGTTGGAAATTTAGTTTTCTTAATGTTTTGTTTTTGAGTCAATAAGTTTTTTTTAATAAGCCGATTAAGTGAACGATTCAATGACTTAATAAATATTTTAACTTGTTGCTTTAATGAATAAGTGGTAACACTTTACAATAAGGTTGTATTAGTTAATGCTTTAATGCATTTACTAACATGAACAAACAATGAATATTTGTTCATAGTAGTTAACATTAAACTAGTTAAATTCATTGTTAGTTCATGTTAAACTGGTGCATTACTAAGCTAATTAATTAACAAGCATGAGTTTGGATGTTATTAATACATTAGTAAATGTTGAATTATGATTAATTAATGCTGTATTGTCTATATGTAGTTCATGTATTAACTGATGAACCTTATTGTGAAGTGTGACCGAATAAGTCTGCTGAATTAATAGCTTAGTGAAACTTTGTTTGTACCAGAATGAATGTGATTGGTTGTTAAGTTAATCATTGTTTCAATCATTCATCATAAAATCACCTGTTCATTTATAATCGGTGACTCACTCAAACAGACAGCCACTGTTTATGAATAAAAACCAGTTGTTGAATGAATGTTAGGATAATGATTTGATGATTCACTTACGTATAAAGTGAATGAAACACTGTGAATGAATTGATTGAGTCAGTAATTCAATGAATGACTCAAAAACACAGCCACTTAGTTCAATTCTGAATGAATTACTTTTGTTGAATGATTATAAATTAGAGTAAATGATCTACAGGAAGAGTCATGGAAAAATTGTAAAATCGTTTTCTGAAAACACCCTTCAGCCAATCAAATAGAAAGCATCCACCGCATGCGAGTCTCAATCCCTATGTAAAAGCTTCTGCAAGTAAAATGCCATCAATGCCATTGACTGAAACAATGGCTATCATTCATCTTGTCCACCCCCATCCACACCGACAGCGGTGCTTGTTGGCGCGTCTGAGTCAGAAAGCAGCAAGGCGGAAAGGGAATATTGATGGGGGGCGGCTGGGCAGTGCTCGCACCTTGATGCAGATATTAAACAGATCTGTAGGCTGAGTACGGGAAGGCTCCCTGCCGCGAGTGACTCATTTGGTCGGTCGTGGTAGACTAACTGTGAATCTCGAAGAGGAGATCAGCTGTTCAGAGATTTCAAAAGGGCCGTCTGTCCACAAGTGCAGCTTGTGATCTGTTCCTCACCACCCTTCTGCTTCTCTCCATGCTTCATTCCTCCTTTTCTCAAGTCTCTTCCCCTTGTGTGTCTTCCTACTTCACTTCCTCCTTTGCTCTCGTCCTTCAGGAAGCACGTTCATGCTAGTCTGTACCCTTAAAGAATCCCTCTCCACCATCAAGGGTTAATTCTTAATACATGATTACATAATTACATTTAGGTATACAGTTGAGGGGCGTAGTGGCTAGCACGATCGCCTCACAGCAAGAAGGTTGTTGGTTCGAGCCTCGGCTGGGTCAGTTGGCATTTCTATGAGGAGTTTGCATGTTCTCCCTGTGATCGCGTGGGTTTCCTCCGGGTGCTCCAGTTTCCCCACAAGTCCAAAGACATGGTATAGGTGAATTGAGTAGGTTAAATTGTTGGTAGTGTATGTGTGTGAATGAGTGTGTATGGATGTTTCCCAGAGATGGGTTGCAGCTGGAAGGGCATCCGCTGCCTAAAACATATGCTGGATAAGTTAGCGGTTCATTCCGCTGTGGCGACCCCAGATTAATAAAGGGACTAAGCCGAAAAGAAAATGAATGAATGAATATATACAGTTGATAGGCATTTACAGTTGAAGTCAGAATTATTAACCCCTGTATATTTTTCCTTAGAAGTTTTGTTAAGCGAAAAAGAAGATTTTTTTTCATCACATTTATAAAGATAACAGTTTTAAAAACTAGTTTTTAATAACTGATTTCTTTTATCTTTGTCATGATGACAAATGAAGATACTATTATTCAGTTTAAAGTGCAATTTAAAGGCTTAACTAGGTTAATTACATTAACTACAATGTAAAAAAGGAGTAATTTTATGGTTTATTTCCTTAAATTAAAATTTCTGGTAAATTTCTGTAATTTATTTTCTGTTATTTTACGGATTTTACGGATCCATTATTTTACGGCACCCCAGCTGCTGGAAATAAACTGTAAAATTACAGATTTTTTTTACAGTGTAGTCAAGTTAGGGTATTTAGGCAGCTCATTGTATAACAGTAGTTTGTTCTATAGACAGTTGGAAAAAATATTGCTTATAAGGGCTAATAATATTGACCTTAATATGTTTATTTTTTAAAATAAAAACTGCTTTAATTCTAGCTAAAATGTAACAAAAAATTTAACTTTATAGAAAAAAAATATATATAGGAAATACTGTGAAAAATTCTTTGCTCTGTTAAACATAATTTGTGAAATATTTGAAAAAAAAAAAAGTCACAGGTGGGATAATAATTTTGACTTCAACTATATATATATGTCTTATACTAGAATTACGTGTACATTTGGCATCTCCAAGATAAACCTTATTAAAGGCAATTTGTCTTGAACTTAAAGGCTGTTTGTCTAGAACTAAGGGCCGGCGCAATAAGGCGCAAGACGTGTATGGCACGAATTGTTGCTATTTTCAGACCAGCGCAACAGTGATTTTCACGTTTTGCACCACGTTGTTTAAATAGCAAATCCATTTGCCACACTTCGTGGACTCATGGGTGTGGCGGTCCAAAAAGGAGGGGTGTTAAGGAAGATTGTTGGCACGTTACTTTAGAAGAAACTGAAATAGATCAACTTAAAGGTGGTCTAAAGTCCAGCGCAGAGCTTGTCAGTTATGTGCTTATGCAGATTCAAACATTTACACATTACTTAATATACACAGGATGTACAGCAATACACAAATATTTTTACATATGAAAAGAAAATTAAAGGATTAACATGTTACAAAAATTATTATTTTCTCCATGCCTTCTGTATGTCGGGGGGATCTTTTTCAGTTAATTAATTAATTAATTAATTAATCTATTGATTAATTAATTTGCATTTGTATAATGTTTTTATTATTAGCAGTATTTATTAGTTACAGCCATATCACCCTGCAGCCCAAGACTGGTTACTCACTGAAGCTAAGCAAGGCTGAGCCTGGTCAGTACCTGGTTGGGAAACCTGGGAAAACTAGGTTGCTGTTGGAAGTAGTGTTAGTGAGTCCTAATGCCCCAGTAAAGTGAAGGGGACACTGTACTGTCAGTGGGCTCGGTCTTTCAGATGAGATATAGTAAAAGTAAAGTAATAAAGAAATAGTAAAAGTATAGTAAAGGGAACGCAATGAAGCTGAATGGAGGAGGCTCATTCTTTATCCTCGCACAGATAGTCTGTTTAACAGTTTTCTCACTAGAGAAACGTTCAGTTTTTCCACATTCATAGTCCACCATGTAAATATCAAATGGTCCACAGCGCGAAGCAACTGACTCCTAAAGGGAATGAAAGATAAGATTTTGATGCATGTTATGCTCAAAACACACCCATAACTCGTTAAGCGAATAAGCACAACCCTCTTAGACCATGCACCAGGGCGCAAACCATTTTTTTCATCCTTAAAAGAGCAAAAGTGTATTCGAACATGCCCTTAATGCTTTTGCATTGCTTAATGCTTATGCTTGAAATGTACCTGCAATTCTGGAATGTCACATAATCACGAATAGATTACGGTTGAAATAGACTCTAGGAAGTTGTACACTAACAACAATTGTTTTTCCCCATGATTAGAGGAGCACATTACTGTCAAATGAGTGCACATTACTGTCAAATGAATGTTTTGTGCAGCTTTTTGCACAATACTACAAAAAGGCCTCAAAAGGCATAAAAGATGACCACAATTTGAAATCAAGACATGTTTCATCACATATTTATCTCCAAATGGACACATTTTCTGATGTATTCAGAAGCTTGAATGGTACAGTGTTGTACTTGTGATGCAGAGCACTCAGGAAAGAGTACTGTGGAATACAATTTGTCAAAAGAGCTCAAAGTCTGAAGTGCTGTTTCATGTTTGCATTTGTCAATGCTTGTTTAAGTTTAGAATATGGTTTAATGTAGGTGATATGTTTAAAAAACAACTAATACAGGCTTGTTGGAAATAAATCCTTGTTTTGAAACTGCAAAAATGCACTAAAACATAAGTTTGACTGCAGAATCTAGGTAAATGAATGCTACTGAGCAGTATGATGCCAACCACTCCTGTTCATTTTCACTCTAATGATATTTACAGGGTCATATTATCAATGAATGAAGGATCGTTTTGTTCAGTTCCTTGCACAATACCAAATAAATACCACAAAATAGCTTAATAGTGTCTGTGATTTGTAATCACATATGCTTGCTTCACCTATCTATCTCTTTATAGACAACTTCTCTGGTGTGGTCAGTTTGCTCAGTAGCTCACCTGGTACAATGCAGAGCACATCTCTACAGCGATCTCTACATCCAGAGATCGCTGGTTGAAACACACACACACACACTTTCCTTGAACTACAGATTTGCTTGTTAAAGGACTACAACTCCAGTCATGCAGCACACACACACTCCTTCTCCATATCATGATTGATTGCACACACAGCACTGGAGGATCGTCAAAGACTGATTACACACACTACATAAGCAGTACATACACACACACTTGTCGCTGAGTATTGTTAACTGTAAGTGGCATTACAAAACGTTTCCTTTGTCTAGTCTTTTTGTGTTTTTGATCCTTGCCTTGCTTGTTTGTTTATCCTTGCCTGCTACCAGCCTTGTTGACCTTCTGCCTGTACTACGACTACGATTCTGGATTCCTGTAAACATCTTATTGCCCCTGTTGACCACTGCATTGCTGACTTTCCTAATAAATCTGCGATTGGATCCTCACCGCCGTTGTCAGTGTCACATTACAATTACACAAAGAAGATTAAAGTAATTTAAAAAGATTAAAGATAAAAGTATGTGGTTGCATTGCACTTTTCTCTTACATTTGCTTAGATTAAAAACACTGTTTGTTGGGTTTGTGCAAGGGTTTAGGTCAGCGGTTCGCTAGGTGATCTGTATGACAAGCCCCGCCTTCTTGTGGGCATGTACTAGAAGGACTTGTATCTGACATGTACAACAAAGCATACAATAAGTAACGTATATCTCAGATTCCCACAAAAAGGTAGACAGCGCCCTCTAGTGTATTTGTTATCTGAAATATGCAACAAAACATACACAGAACAATGTATTTGGCAAAGATGTAGGCTGAGGCACATATTTCCAGTGAGCCTCGGCTGAAAATCACCCTTTTGTTGATGTCTCTGTTGATGATGAAAATGATCAACGAAAAGTACCAGGAGGAAGCTATTGCAGGTTTTGCAGAAGCACAGCCAGTTTCACGTATTAAGAATGAGACTGGGTTGTTGTTGTTGTTGTTGTTTTTTTAAACACTCTGATCCTCTTCTGATAATGCTGATCTGCTCTCTTTCTCTCGTTCTGCAGGTGGAAGGATGGCACTCTCGCTTGTTCTGCCGTTTCTCCTCGGGTCTTTCTCACTCACCATAGCCTCTCGTAATATAACTGCAGGTAATGGAAAGTGCTGAAGCCTGTGTCTGAGAGCTTTTTAAATGTGTTTATCCAACTTTAAACTTCCAAATTTGTCTTTTTTTAAATGTCTATTTACTTTTTTTTTACTATCTGGCATTGCTCAGACATTTTGTTTTAAGATATTTGTCAGGATTTGTCTATAAACTGCTTGTGTTTGACTGAATTCTTGCAAATCTTACCAACCTCTGCTGCAGTCATAGACAATGACTAATTCAAATATTACATTGATTGATTGATTGATAAAAACTGTGACGCTATCTCTGCTAAAACATGTTCATTTGCTTCAAGAATATATTACTACCAAGAAATGTCATCTACAGCTCAATTACAAAACATGTATTGATGGAGTTACAGAGCACCACTAACACTGACCATTTACTCATACTTAATCTTTAGACCAAGTCTGCAAAAAAAATTACTTTTAAAAAAACTTCTTGCAAAACCTTTACCACAGTTTTTTAAACCTTTTTTTAATTTATTTATTTTTATTATATTACAAAACCCAGCAAACAATACAGAATATTAACTAACTATATATTAACTGTATAATATTTCAGAATGTACTTTCCCACCTAAACAGAAATAACATTTAAAATAAATTATAAAATAAAAAACAATATGATATAAAAACGTCACCTTGGAATTATAAGGTTCTGTCTGCGTTCTGAATGATTTTGAGATATTGAGCTTCAAAGTTTTTGCATTCCATAGCAAACAGTACCTGTGTAACATTTTTTTTTTAAATAAAAAGTTTTAAAATGTAAACAACTTATAAGAAAACATCATATAAATAAGTTGTCAATTAATAAGAATATGTTAATAACTCAATTTTGACAAAAATGTCAACTTATAATTCTAGGGTGACGAAAAATACATTTAAACTGACCAATGTGTGAGTATATAATGATAATAATAATAAACATTACATTGAAATTTAAATTACAGTAATTTTTCCAAAGACATCCATTTTTTATCCATCCATTTATAAAGCGACCGAAAGGAGACCACTTTTTTTTTTTTTTTTAAGTCTCTGTTTACCTCTGATTACATATGCTAATTTTTCAAGAGCAAGATTATCAGACATTATCCATTGTGCAAGAACAGGTCTTTGGGTATTTTTCTATACCAAAACTATAACACGTTTAGCTTGTACAAGGCTGAAATCTATAAGCTACTTTTTGTTTGCATTTTCAGGAAATATATGTAATAAACAAAGTTTTGGTTTCAAAGGAAAATATTTCTCCGGCCATTTCACAGACCACACCAAGCACCTCCATCCGAAACAAATGCAGCTCTCCACACTCCCGCACATAGTAAAACAGAGTTCCAGTTTCATCTTTACATTCTGTGCAATACTCCTGAATTATAGGGTTAATCCGATGTCATTTCACAGGTGTAATGTAAGTTCTCATCATCAACCTTTCACACTGTTAACTACATTAAACAATATTTAAAACCGACAGCTCTTGTGTTTCACATTCAAAATGGCTCACTCATTTACTGATATCACAGCCTTCCTTTTTTTTTTTAGAAATGTTTACCCTCCCTCCCAGTCATATACAGTATTGTGCTTTGTGTTTGTTCTGTTTTGCAAAATTTTGTGGCCTTGTTTTTTTATTATATAT
>CAIGQQ010000001.1:17183584-17221334 GCA_903798035.1 Danio albolineatus
ATATATATAATAAAAAAACAAGTTTATATATATAAAAGTTTAAAATATTAATAGTTTTTTTAACATTAGTAGTTTTTTAATGTATTATTCATTTTTAAATAGTGTTTTTACTGGTAGTTCCATCTATATTAGTTTCAATAATATGATTTTTTTTATTGTTTATTCATTTTGCAATTTGAATATTTGTTTATTGTTATATTATTTATTACAGATTTATTGCAATGAATTATAGTAGTTTTAGTTACAACATAAAATACTTAAGCCTGACTGTGTGTGTTTGGGTTTTAGTGTGGATCTTCTGTTTATTTGTGTTTGTTAGGCTGCGTGTTGATATGCTGAATGTGTAAAAAGGTCTTATTCACTGGTCACATCAGTCAGAATCTAGAATTGAATTTTTCCTCACGTCTACTCCATCCAGCTCTAATTGCATCCTTCCTATCTCAGATATTACAAGCTTAGCTAGTCTGCTCTGCCCAAGCTGAACGACTAATGAAACACAATATCAACACTATTAGATGTCTGACAGCTATAATAAGTACATAAATCCTCACGTATATAATCTCCCCATGCATAATTGTCCTGTTCTATGGCCTGTTGAACAGGAATAAATGGCTGTGGAATATCCCTTGTCACAGAATATCTTCTGATCTGTCATTATAAGTCCCGCATAGACACACAGCGATTTTTAAAAGAGTGATAACTGAACAAAGTGACAGCCATTGGCATCATTTTGTGAATTATGATAGTAAATAAGAGACATTGAAGTCAAGAAAATGAATAATTTTGACAATATGAATATGCTGTCACCGATTTAAAATTGTGGATACATATGTACAATGTATACTCAATATTAGCTTGCTTAAACCATGTTTCCAGTTAATTTACATGTAATTATGGTGCTGGGTAATAACTGATTACATATAATTCAAAAAATGCTTGTAATTAAGGTAGATTACATTTTCAAATGCTCATAGTCTGATTATAGTCCCCCTTTTATTATGTTACTCACGCAGTAGTGAATTTTTTTTTTTTTTTTGTATGACTTGTCTTTCTAAACATTCGGCTGTATGTCTTATTATATAGCTTATATTCTCAGCATAGAATTACATGTAAACATCATGTAAATTCCATGCTTCTGAATTTAGGTTGGAAATTAATTTAGACCATGGATATTTAAAACAATAAATTATGCAAGTTACTGAGTGAGTCATTTTGAGAGGAGCGCGTGCTTATGATTGACACGGCTGGTCCAGAGTCAAGCTAATGCACGATCCACCAATCAGACAATTCCCACCTTAGTATAAATAACCAAAGCATCTTACCTTAGTCATCTTCGTCTTGAAGAATCCCCCCTTCCACCCCCTCTCCTCCCTTTTCCTCTATAGAGCAGCACGGCGGCCCAGTGGCTAGCACTGTTGCCTCACAGCAAGAATGCCTCTGGTTTGGGCCTCTACCCCGCCAGTTGACATTTCTGTGCGGAGTTCATGTTCTCCCCGTGCTCGCGTGGGTTTTCCCTGGGTCCTCCGGTTTCCTCCAACAGTCCAAAACATGAGACATAAGTAAATTGACTAAAACAAATCAGCACCATACACAAATTCCACCAGCAGCATACCCTCATAGCGGTATATAAGCAGCAGGAGGGCGGGGGGTTCTCGAGATCTACCTGAGCTCAAACTCCCCTTTCGCCCTGCAAACAGGAGGGAGCCCTGGGCTCCAGGATCTTATGAGCTCAGGGCTCTCTCCTGGGACAGCATGCCAAACTAGATGATTACCAGTCATCAGCTAAGTGTGAACTCTTGAAATGAATACAGCAGCTGTGATTTGCTTTGTTTTCAAAATATCCTGTGGAATTACATACAGATTCTGGAAGTCTGGACTAAATAATAATTCAGTCCTGGAAGACTTTGAGCATGTAATCCCACTGCTATTTGTTTGTTTATTATGTTTTTTATGTTTATTAAAGGGATATTTCACCCAAAAAAAGGAATATTCTTTCATAATTTACTCTTTCTTTCACTTGTTCCAAACCTGTTTGAGTTTATTTCTTCAGTTGGTCACAAAATAAGGTATTCCAGAGAAAGATGAAAACCTATAATCATTAACTTTCAATCATTGACTATATGTTTTTCCTACTATGGAAGTAAATGGTTACAGGTTTTCTGATTTCTTCAAAATATCTCCTTTTGTGTTCAACAGAAGAAGGAAGCTTAAAGGGCCACGAAACCCCCCAGTCTCAGCGTGGTGTTTTCACACCTACAGTCTGTAAAAGCTCAGTAAAGTGGGTGTGTCCAGCTCGGTTTAGGTAGGAGTGTCGGGGGAGGGAAAGAGGGAAGGTTTTGCATATAAATGGGAGTTTCCATTTGTGCACGCGCTGACTTTCAAACACACACACACACACACACACACACACACAGACACACACACACACAGACACACACAGACATACACACACACAGACGCAGGGTGAGAAATACAGGGACTATGTTCACATGGACTTCAGTCATCTAATTATTTGCCAAATTATTAATTCGTGGACTTTAACTGCAGTTTGACACTTTAACGTTTATTCACGAACATTTCCTGCGTGTCCCCCGTGACAAACCAGATATTAAATGTTAGTAACTGCTGAAGGAGTGCATATTTAATGGAGTATTTGAAACGCACGGCATATTTCAGGAAAATAAATCCTGCATTTCTCGGTAACTAAATGCACTCGGTAGGTAGCGTCAGAAAGCCGTGTGTGTATAGACTAATCTGTCACTAAATGCGGCGAAAAATCTACACGACAGTAATCGTTTGATTAAGATGTTTACACTTTACACGGATTCTTCAGTCTATAATACTGCAGTGATATTAACGTGCTGTAAACTCAGCAACAGTTCTAATCATTTGACTAAGGTCTGTCTTTAAACACTGAAAGAGTATTGCAGACGAAACCAACTAACTTTGCCATCTTCATCAACAAACAAACACCACTAAACGCCTACTTACCGATCAGGTGACATGTTCTCTGCAAACGTATTTATGACGCGTGATAATACACCACTGTATTCCAACTGCTTGGGTCCACACGCGAGCTTTACTCTCATCTCGGGGAAATGGAAAACTTTGTTGCGGCACATTTATCAACGCAACACCGACGAACCAATCCTCTCGGCTGGCGACAAAACGTAGCGTCTCTCTGCCGTTTGAAAATTGTCACAGGTAAACGCATCTTCCTGTATATGTAGCTCATGCATATTGATGAAGCTCCGCGTCATACACAATAGAGCGCTCTGATTGGTTTGAACAAAGGCCATGTCATGAATTAATCCCGCACGCTGACTGACGTCAATTTGTTCACTTCCGGGTAGACGTCCACTCTACACGCTGGACCATATGCAAAGACCTCAACGGCGTGACGCAGCCACAAAAATTCGTTTCAAACCGGAAGAACGAATTTGCTCGAAATAACGCAAAAACAACCAATTTTCACTTTTTAGTCAATTATATGTGTCCTAATAGTGTTTATAGCAGTGTGGGACACATATATGACTGTCAACAGCCCAAAAAATGTGTTTTGGTGTTTCATGGCCCTTTAAAAAGGTTTGTAGCCACTCGAGGCTAAGTAAATAATGAGCAAATCTTCATTTTTGAGTGAACTGTCCCTTTAATGTTAGTTTATATGCAGGGTATTCTCATGATTTTGTCAGCCAAACCCATTTGAATTAAAATACTAACTGAGATATTCCTGAGGAAGTTAATAATATTTAATTTATTCAACAACACATTGGCATGTTCACAGTTCTCTGATGTCGGTTAATAGTCACATGGGTATGCAAGTGAAAAACTTAAATCTGCTTTAGCGTTTAAGAGTAAAAATGATTTATTTAGTTGGCGCCAATGGCCTAGTGGTTGGGTGCGCCGACATGTGGTGCTGTGTGCTAGTGGCAACCCGAGTTTGATTCTCAGCTTAGGGTCCTTTGCCAGCCTTTCCCTTATCTCTGCTCCGAATGCTTTCCTGTCTGCAACCTCTGCTGTCCTTTCCAAATAAAGGTGAAAACCCCTAAAAAATAGTTATTGAAAAATAAATAAAGATTGGACGGCGGAACAACACCTCACTTTGTCTACTTAACCAATTACAGACTACCTAAAACTTAATTTAGGCAGACTAGCTTTCTAGTTCTTCTCTTTCTTTCGAACCCACCCTCCCTCCATTTCCTCGATTCCCATTCGCAACCCGATAACCCTCTCTTCCCTCCTAGGTTGAATCAGGGGGTCAAATCGCTCTACCAAAAATATTACAGACACCGTACCCCCACTCTGAGTCTCTGGGACACCCGATCAACCTACCTGCCTGTTTACTGTTTATCCTCTTACTTCCCTTCCCCTTCATCCCACTGTTCGTTTACCATCCCCTTCATCTCTACTTCCCTACAATAAAGTCTAGCTCAATGTGTGGCCTGGTTCATGCTGGTGTGTAATAAATAAAACTGCAGTTCTTCTAGACCCTGGTTTAAAGCAGTGCTTATGGTTTAATTTCAGGAAGTTGACTATTTTGTTGCTTTTTCATATGAATATGGTATGTTTAATGGTAAGTTTAAAACAGGTTAGATAAAAATTGATCCAAAAGTAGTTACACAAATAATACTTTACTTATTATGGGTAATCTAAATTAAATTACTAACTATAACTGTCACAATTTAATCTTTTATCAGTAAAGGAGTACAAGTCATTTTTGTAAGTAATTTACCCAGCAACCATCTTTTGTGGTTTAGTTTAGCAAACCTTAACTGAGTTTGCATGAACTGTGCCCAAGACCACCCTTTATACACAGACAGTTTACGCAGAGTTAAAAAAATCAACCTTTAGAAAAAAAAGACATCTAAAATGAATTCCTTTTTTAACAATTTAGGCTACCATTAAAAATGTAAAGCTAAACCAAGTGCCATTGTCAGTCGTCACGTCAACAATTCTGACCCATACAAAACAGGACTGATCCTTCATTAAAAGACTGACAACCATACAGTATTTATCAGCAGTGTATGTGGTTTCTTAAAACAGTTGCACGAAATGCCAGAATGCATGTTGTGCAGTGTAGGCTTGGCATTTCAAATGACTCTAGAGTCTCTTCAAAGCTGTGAACAGCAAGCCAATGGCAGCATTTGATTTTGATAATGCTGCTCATGTTTTTGTCCCTAAAAATACCCCCACACACAAAATGAGCCTAATACACACATCCGAGTGTGAACACGGCAGTCACGCTGGTCTGTCTTGCCCCTGGGCACTGGGTTTGGCGATGACTGTAATTAGCTGCTGACACTGTAGGTGAACCGGGCTGTAATAACAGGCTACAGCTACGCCGCTCTTTCATTCTGACAGCAAATCCCTGCCAGAGCCGTGAGCCCAGGGGACACGCAGACATTTACGCAGATTAGAGGCATGAATGACTCAAATATAATGGGAAATTTAGTGCCGGCCAGTTTACTAGTAGTATATAGGCTACATTGATGTCTCTGATTAAAATGGACTCTGCTTGTGAAGCCCATTTAAAGAATCTAACAAGCTGGAAAATATTCATATATTTACATAGCCATCATGGTGGCAGCAAATAGTGAGTTTAGGGGGTGAAAAAAACTCAGGCCATTACTGAAGCTTCCATCATGGCTGTCGCTGTTGCTTTTGCTCACTTAATTCTGCCATCAGAATGGAAAGAGCACCATCTAATGGAGAGAATGAGTGTTGCGCTTGTGGACAATGGTTGCATTTTTGTGAATGTGTTATTTTACTGAGATGATTAGGACAGATTTGTCTGTCTGTCTATCTGTCCATCAGTCCATCCGTCTTTAATAATTTGTGTGTTTTTCCAACAGGTTGTGCTATTATTCGACCACCTAGAGATGGAGGGATCAGATACAGGGGTCTGACCCAGGAACAGGTATAACCACTTTTAATTTAATATTTATATGCTCAATATAAAATTATACAGGGTGGCATTGTAGCTCAGGGGTTAGCACTGTCACTTCACAGCAAGAAGGTCACTGGTTTGAGTCCCAGCTGGACCAGTTGGCATTTCTGTGCAGAGTTTGCCTGTTTTACCCGTGTTGGCATGGGTTTCCTCCTGGTGCACCGGTTTGCCCCACAGCTTAAAGACATGCGCTAAAGGTGAATTGAATAAACGAAATTGGCTGTAGTGTATGAGTGTGTGTGTGAAGCCATGGGGTTGGGTGCCATGCCTCCTCTTTTAAATCATACATTTTCGTACGACTGAACTTGGCAAAACATAAATGGTTCCGTTTTCTCGTGAGATCAGACTGAATGTGAGAGTGTATGGGTGTTTCTCAGTACTGGGTTGCTGCTGGAAGGGCATCAGCTGCATTAAACATATGCCGGAATAGTTGGCGGTTCATTCCACTGTGGTGACCACTGATGAATAAGGGACTAAGCTGAAGGAAAATGAATGAACAATATAATATAATTGAAACAACCAAGCATTTTTAGAATGTCTCATAAAAAGACATTTACTCACTCTTAAAAGAAGATGTACATAATCGATAGCCATTGACCTCCATAGCAGGGGAAAATAAATACTATGCAAGTCAGCGCCTGCTAGGTTACAACATTCTTCAAAATATCTTTGTTTGTATTTAACAGAAGAAAGACAGTCGAATAGATTTAGAACAAGTGGAGGGTAAAGGAATAAATGATGACAGAATGTTTTTTTTTGTATGAAACTTATTCTTTTGTATACTTTAATGAATGCAGAGTTCAAGAGAACAGCATGTATTTATTAATTTTTCCATTACAAATGTCTCTACTACCATGTTTGAGCAATTTAAAGAGTGCTTGCTGAATAAAAGCATTTATGTCTTTAAAAACAAATCACACTTATACAGTACCAGATATTCAGACGGCAGTGTGGGTGTTTTAGATGTGTGGTCATACACACACACACACACACACATACACGCACACACACACGTACACACTCTGTCTCTCTCTCTCGCTCTCTTTTTTTCTCTCTCTATCTCTCCCTCAAATTCAAAATTGCTTTATTGGCATGACTTTAAAAATGCAGCTTTTCCAAATATTGTAATATGTGGACCAATATTACAACAATGAAAAGATCCAAATAAAAGAATAGAAACAAAACATCAGAACAATTTAAAGACCCCATGAAACAATTTTTTTTTTGTATTTTGACGCAGTTCCTGGAGAAACAGAATATTCAATGGCACAACAGTGGGAGTGGCTTGTGTTTTCTACTGAAAGCTGAATAGATGCAGTAAAGCAGGCATTTGATTAAAAAAGATCGGGAAAAAGGTTTCAGGATAGTGACATTGTACCATTTCTGTTTGTTGTTAGCCAAATATGTTAAATATGTTAGCAATGCCCAATTCCTAAGATATATATATATATATATATATATATATATATATATATATATATATAATATACTTCAATTAAAGATTAGCGCAATCTTTTTTTCTTCTTAATGACATGCACAGATGAATTGTTCACCACAAGTGAAGTTATTTATAAACTAATTTCGAGAGAATCACGTGCTTATGATTGATTGCAGCTGGTCCCATATTAGCTAATGCATTTTTCACCAATCGCCAATGATTCTTAACTCACCATAAATAACCAGAGTGTCTTACTTTAGCCATCTTTGACTTAAAGAATCTACTCTTCCACCCCTACTCCTCCCCTTTTCCTTGACAGGGCGGTATGGCAGGCCCAGTGGTTAGCACTGTTGCTGCCTAACAGCAAGAATGTCACTGGTTCAAGTCTTTACCTGGTCAGTTGAAATTTCTGTGTGGAGTGTACATGTTCTCCCTGTGCTTGCGTGGGTTTCCCTCGGGCTCTCCGATTTTCTCCCACGGACCAAAGACATGCGACATAGGTAAATTGACTAAACCAAATCAGCACCATAGATGAGCTCTTAATCAGCAGTATATCTCTCATAGCAACCCTAATCTGCCAATCACCATAAACAAGTAGGGTTCTCGAGACCTACCTGAGCTTAAACTCCCCTCTCGCCCTGCAAACGGGAGGGAGCCCTGGGTTTGAGGATCTTATGAGTTCAGGGCTCTCTCACGGGACAGCATGCCAATACGCTTTATAATCAATCATCAGCTAAGTGTGAACTCTTGAAAACTAGCAATGTGAGCTAACAAAATCATATGGTTAGTTTTGATTTCCTGGGGAATTTAAACCCAAATAAATTGTAAAGCATTTCATACCACAGCGTTTAACATCTCTCTCTGTCTCTTTCTGGGTGCAGATCCGCAGTGTCCAGGTGTTGCCGGTGGATTATGAAATCGAGTACATCTGCAGAGGAAGCAGAGTGATTGTGGGACCAAAGGTCAGGAAGTGTCTCCCTGACGGCACCTGGACCGATCTGAACCAGCTCAGCAAATGCTGTATGTTCAGCTCTTCTTTTAGTTTTCTGCAGAGGCCTAAATTTGATCTTAATTAAAGTATTTTAATAAAAAGCAACCATGTGCACATTTAATATTGTTATTTTTTAGCTCTTGACATTGACTTTCTTTTTTAGATTTGTTATTAATAGACTCTCAGAAATAAGAGAGCTGACAATTTTCCAAAGCACATTTGTATCAAAATATTGGTCTATATTGGTATCTTAAATGTACACAGTAGTACCAACAGTGTACTTACTGTATTAGTATCTAAAAAAGAAAAGGTTTACCTTCTTTAAAGATACAACCCCAGTGACAGTTCTTGTATCTTTATTTCTGAGAGTGTAATAACTTTTAACATGTAGTAATCTGTTTAATGGAGTCAAGTTTCATCTATCTTCACAAAAGTAATATAATAATAATAATAATAATAATAATAATAATAATAATAAATCCTGTTAAAAACTGAAAGGCTAATAATGAATTTACAGTACATGGTCATTTTGCTGTAGAATGATTACAAAAAAGAAATGATTTAACAAAAATCTAAAAAATAATTGGGATGTGAGTGTGTAACAAAATGGTACTAAAAGTACTAATAAGTTATTTTTTACTACATACTTAATTTTGCTCATATATTGGATTTATGAAAAGAGATTATTAAAGTACACAGGATGATCTCAAGGGAACTGTGACATGTTTTAAAACCCTGACTGCAACAGCATATTCATGTAAATATAATTTTTTTATTTAAAATTTCTGTTATTTTGAAATGCATGTTTGTGGTTTTTTTATGCACTTTTTATATTTCTGTAGCTTAAATACATATATATTTTGGAAGGGGGTGTTGATAAGTTAACAGCTAATAAATGATGCATTTGTTATAGCCTATTAACTGTATTAATCTTTGTTAAGGTTAGTTAATAAATGAAGCTTTTATTGTTAATTCATGTTAGCTCACTTCCATTACTTAATCTTAATACATGACTAAAATCAAAACTTTAATTTTCTTACTGTTGAAATTAACGTGAACTATAATTAATAAATGCTTTAGAAGTATATTTGTTTAACATTTATTTTAACTAACATTAACAGATGGCTTCGTGTTTTAGTTAACTTTGCTGAATTCAGATTAATAGCCGAATGGCTGAAATAAAAGGAAATCTAATAATTGTAAAGTGTTATAATTTTTTATAACATCTTATTGCAGCTTTTTTGTAATTGTTTCAGTTTAATTTATTTATTACAAAATATATCCAAGCCAAAATAAAGAAATGTTAAAGAATACATCATTTTAAAGTGAAACAGACTTCTGTAATACATAGATCTTGATAGAATGGATATAAACCCCTTTTTAATGTCAAGTCAATAGAAAAGTTTGGAAACATCAATCAGGATTTGAAGGATTAACGACATATATTTTTTGAACTGACCTTTTGCAGTACAATCCCATCGGTGTGCTGTCACGTTTGATCAATTTACAACCGACACTATCTTACCAACCTAAAACCTTTGAATGTCAGTGCATGCTTTACATACAGTCATCCATATTTAAGTCTATATGCAAATCTAACCCGTTTTATTTTCCTTTTGAAGACATTTACAAAATGGAGGTAAAGTCAAATTTAGTTTATGTGTGGGTAGGTTTTTTTTTTGGTGATGTGTGGATAGGTTTTTTGTTCTCAAAAGTAAGCTAGGTCAAACACAAACACACACACATACACACTGAGCTGTTATAAAATCAGACACATGGTGTTGACACAGACATGTTGATATATTTGACATGATCACTACTGGATGGAGGTATGAAGTATTAAAGACGACAGCTGAGCATATTGTGTTATGTAATTGGTCTCTGAGGATGATACATTCTGTTCTTGTCATCATTTATCTTTTCACTGCAAGAAAAGGTGGTAGCGTTGTATGCTTTATAAAAGAAAAGGTAATGTAAGGTAAAAATGAATCCCACAAGGGAAAATTCCATTCCAGACTGCTCAAATGAAACATGAGCCTTAAAGTGATAGTGTCTCAAATCTCACCAATCATGTTATTGTGCTAATGTTATTTACACTTATTTAGCTTTTGGGCCACAAAAGCGAAAATGTGAAAACAAATTTTAAATAAATGTCCATGTATAGTAATGTATAGGGAATAATGTGGAGCAGTAATGATGTAAAAATGGTAAGCATCTAACAGTGGGTTCCCTCAAGACTTCAATGGGATTTTCAATTTTAATGAGTTAAACATAATCTGATACTATAACATTTTGATTTGCTACACTGTAGATTAGTCACACATTACATTTCTAATACGCAGTGTTGGGGAGTAGCGCTTTAGAAAAGTAATGCATTACAATAACTCATTTATTTTTGCTGTTATTAATTGTCTGTAATATTTTATTCAATATTGAGTAATGCATGAGTTAAAACACAATTTTTGTCTAAAATATAATTGTTCAAAGGAAAAAAGACAGCAAGACTGCAATCTATTGAAGGTAGAATATTACGTTTTCATCGTCAGAGGGTGAATATTTAAACAAACAAAGGTGTAGTTGATGACAACGTATAACTGAGTTTGGAATTATGTGAGTTGTAGTCTTCCTATGCGTCTGGGCTGGGGCTTTCTATCTTAAGTATCTTAAGTAAAATACAATAGTGCTTGTGTTGGCTTATAGATAGATAGGTAGATACATGTAGATGGATGGAATAAACAGACAAACAAACAAAGGATGGTTGGCATGAGGAAAGAAAGAAAGAAAGAGACAGAAAGAAAGAAAGAAAGAAAGAAAGAAAGAAACAAACAAACAAACAAACAAACAAACAAACAAACAAACAAACAAACAAAAGAACACTTGCACAGCCCTGCTAACAAGAAATTGCCCATGTTTCTTATAAGTAACTAGATTGTAATGTGGGACAAAATATTCAAGTATTGTAAAGTAATGTCCAGGGAGACCTTCATTTCATCATTAGTTGTAAACCACCATAATAAAACCTGATAAAATGTTAAAGATTTCGAGAGGAGCACGTGATATGATTGATTGCGGCTGGTCTCTCATCTGTAATATTAGTAAGGCAATTGGATCATTCCAAACTCACTATAAATAGCCCAACTAACATTACTCCCTCATCTTCATAGTTTGAAGAATCCCCCATCCACCCCATCTCTTCCTTTGCTCTTTTACCAGGGGGAGCTCTCGAGAACTACCTGATCTCTTACCCCCTTACTTGATTATTGATCAGGTGGGAGCCCTGGGCTCAATTATCTCCCTGCTCAGGGTTCTCTCCCGGGACAGCACGCCAAATCTGCTATTTTTATCAAGCAATCTATAAGTGTGATCTCTTGAAACATTATTTATGATGCAAAAGCATTAATAAATAGTCTCATGTCCTTTTTTAAATGTATCATTTAATGAGAAACCTGATATTGTCCATTGGTCTTAGTGTGTAGCTATGTTCCTTAGACATTATTATGAGAGCCACTGGTATGACAGATTTCCATATTCAAAAATGTTCAAAACTTCAAAAGAAAGGCTGTGTGCACGCCAATGTAAAATTTGACATGTATGTTTGACAGCCTTTATCCTTCATAGATGCACACTTATGTGATTTAGGTTAAAAGCGCACACTTAGTTGACAGAGCAATAGTTCAATTTGAATAAACTGAAAACTGATACAGTTTAAACTTAAAATTAATAGGTGTTATCATGATCCACATCTTGTTATTTTGGCAGATTATCTTCAATATAGCTTAAGACTAACAAGAAAGGTTTGAGTTCAGAAACTGGAATGACGTTTCAAATGTCAAAAATGGAATAAGTTCATATAACTAATTTGTGACTGTATTTCTCAGTGCTGCCGTGTGCACGAGTGTGGACGTCTCTAGAGAACGGCCGTGTGACGGTACATCCCCCAGGACCAGCAGTAGAGGGCACTATACTTCACTACACCTGTCTGGAGGGTTTCATCATAGTGGGCAGAAACAGCACACAGTGCAATAAACTGGGCAAGTGGGACTCACCCAAACCGGTCTGCCACTGTGAGTATTAGTGAATGAACATGTTACTTGTAGAATCAATATTATAATCGGTCTTTACAATTCTGTTGTTCTCGTTCTTCTCTGTGCTGCTTCTAATGTAGATGACAGACATTATACAGGTAAGATTTTTTGTCTGTTTTTCATATATAGTACTGTATGTGTCCCTGAATCACAAAAATAGTATGTACAGTAGTATGTACTGTAAAAAAAAAAGGTATGTACTGTAAAAAAATACAGTACATTATATGAGTTAAAATTGTTGGTTTTTAACTTATGCCAAAAGTCATTAGAATATAAAGTAAAGATTATGTTGCATGAAGTTTTTGTGAATTGTCTTCAGTAAATGTTTCAGAACTTAATTTCTGATTAGTATTATGTATAACAACCTATTTGTTAAAGGCAATTTTCTCAATATTTAGATTTTTATGAAAACTCATTTCCCAGATTTACAAATAGTTGTTGTACAAGTATTGTCCTGTCTTAAAAAAACCAAACCAAACCATACATCTAAGGAATGCCTATTTAATCTGCTTTCTGATGACGTATAAATCTCATTTTTAACTTTTGACTGGTTTTGTAGTCCAGGGTCACATATTGAGCAGGAGTGATTGCAGCAGTTTGCAATAAACTAAACTCCAATAATGCAAGTATTTCACACAGAAAAATCCTACAGCTTGGCTACATGATTCATTTCTATGAAATGCCAAACCATGTCAGTCCTCCTTTGTCACGACTGTCTGTATAAAGGACCCAAAAGCAGAGGTGTTCAAAAGAATAAGTCTTTAATTTAAGAAACAAAAGAAAAGACTCAGCAACTTGCTGAGCTCCAGAGCAGGTCTGTACTCTTAGTAAATAAAAACTGAAGAATAGAACTTAGGCAAAATTCACAACATAAGATAATTTCCAAATATAATCAGGTGTTTTGGTCCAGGCCTGGTAATTTGAAGAAAAAGGTAAAGGCAAGGCAGAGGCTTGTTCTCCCAGCAGGGCAGACCAAATCCAGAAGGGCTCCGGAGAACTGGACAAAGAATACAGAGATAAAAACAAGCAAACAACAGACCAACTTGATAGCTGTATGGAAACCAACACTCTGGCAAAAGAAGAAGCGAAACACCCTCAGATATAGGAGCAACAATCAGCAGAAACTAAATGCAGGTGGCAGTTAACAAGCAAGACTACTGATTGGCAAAGACAAACAGGTGTGTGAGGTTTACACAGCAAATTGGTAAGCTGTCAGAAAGAGAAGATGGAAAATGCTGTCAGAAAAGAGAGAGAAAGCAAAGTTCAAACCCGGGTTCTGACATCCTTTTGCACAAACCATCAAAAATGGCTCTATAAAAGGCATATGCTATTATTAGTATTTTAGTTCTGGAATATTGCGTTTTGTATCTTTCCGATTTTGTATCGTTGGTTTTAACATTCAAGTAGTTTTAACATTCAAGCACAAGATAGAAGTGGAAACCTGATGTAATTGATTTGATGCACTCAGACATTCTTCCCCAAAGTATCAAAGCTCCTTTTTGTTTCTTGTTGTACAGATTGAACGGGTAGTTTAAATTGCAATGAAAATACTACAATTTAATAATAGGCATAATAATAATTATTATTATGTCCCAATCAATTGTTGCTTAACCAAAAGTTTAACAGTATAGCGTAAGACAGCAGCAAAGAGTTTGGGTAACTTTGTTGACGTTAGTGGCAATTGTTCTTCTCAATATCATTTTTTTTTTAAACTACAACAAAGAGGGGAAAAGTATGTACATACTGTATTCACATTTACTTTAACCTGTTCAATTCAGCAGCCATAATTTTACCAATGAACTAGCACGTTTTCAGTTTTGTAGCAAGCCAAATTTGTCATACTGTGCAATATTTCATTCATGCAAGGATTGCTGGTCTCTGCTGACATCTACTGCAGGAATTATACTTATTACTGCCGGTTTCCCCCAAATCTTATTTTACTTTGGCACTTTATTATTTTATTTGTTTTATGTTTGCACATTTGTAATTTCAAAGGGACTGAGCCGAAAACAAAAAATGAATGAATGAATTTGGAATTTCTCCTTAATAATATAATTTCAGAGAAGTACTATGTGCACATTCTAAATAATGCAATCATATTGGCAGCGAATGACTACCAAAGTACAACATTGTTCACAGTCAGTTAAATAGTGCTGAAGTCATGCTTGCATGCTATTTCAGATCAAATATTCAAAGTAGCCTGCTAAACAATATAGGGATAATGTCACAAGTTGTCGCTCTTCAAAAATGAGTGAATGTGTGTATATAAAGTCAACTTTACCTCAGTAAAGCAGGCTAGGCAGAAGAGTGCTATTTAATTGTTTTGTTTTTACAAAAAAATAAAAATAAAGGAGTGACATCTTTTTACATTACATTTACGTTATCAAGACAACGACTGACACTTTAACTTTTCATTTTGACTCGCTGCTCCTCATACTGCTAGTGTTTAAACAGCTTTTCATCTCATTTTACATTTGAACAACTACATCAATGCTTAGGTCTATTGAACTCACTATATATTGATTAAATTACATTATTGATGCTGTAAAAGGTACCTAAGAAAATGAAATTGAAAGTAGTCATCAATCTTTTGCTGAAAGTTTTCAGTGGCTTAAAGTCCCTATGAACCGGAAGCTGCGACTATTTATTTATTTATTTATTTTTTGTATTTTGTTTTGTATTTTGTATTGTGCATCTCCTTGAGAAACAGAATATTAAAGGAGCAAACAATGGGCATGGCTTGTTTTCTACAGCGAGCTGAATGGATGTACAGTAGTAAAGTAGGCATTTCATTCAGAAAGATGGGGAAAAGAATTTGGGCAGAGTTATTACAACCTAACAGACTCCTCCTCCTCACCATTTCTGTGTGTTGTTAAAACTGACAGTTGGAGAGGCGTGGTTAAATATGTTAGCCACGCCCATTTGCTAATATAGACATAATCTGACAATTTAACTGAAAAAACAGGAAGTACATTTACAGATTTCCATTAAAGATTAGAAGTGCAAACTATTTTTCTAACTGACATGCACAGATGAATTGTTCACCACAAAACTGGCAATGAAAGCTAACAAAATCCTATGGTTAGTTTTGATTTCTTGAGGACTTTAAAAACACTTCTGTGTGCAAAAACCCAATTGTAAAAAAAAAAAACAATCTAGATAAGCTTTGCGTGACTAAAATAGTTTTTAAACACACCTGTCTAAAATAAATACTGCAAAAATGGTGTCATCATTGGTTTTGAACTGCATATTTCCCTCCAGCATGCAAAAGCAACTCTAATATTGAATCAGGATTTAGAAAAGTTTTGATTGGGCATCAAAAATAATCTTTCCAATCATGGATACAAGGCCACAGGTTGGTCTTTCAGAAAAAAAAGTTCAGGTTGACAGTGGTGCCCCCAGAAAATTTTCTTAAGGGTGGCCATTTGAGGCCACACTAAATCTTGGTGTGACACACAAAAAAATAATGAATTCAGTGTAATGTTATATTTTTTTGTTTCTGGTAAATGAAATCATGTGTTTTTAATTCATTTAATTAACTACTCTTGAAATATTGCAATTTATTCCTAGAAATAATTCAGCAAGTACAAATACAAATCAATATTTAGTTCTAAACACTTTTCATATAGCATATATAAATAACTTTTATTGTACAGTGTACAGTATATGCAGTGTCTAAAATGAATGAAGATTAATAATTAATAAAACAGACAAATAAACAAACTGAACACAAGGCATTACTATACACGCATGCTCACTATACAGACCCTAATATATCATTTATCCATATTCCTTTTTGAGCCACAATAATATTAATACAGCTTCTTCCTATGATGTACCTTAAGGTAAATATTAAATTGCCATTGCTGTCTATTGAAGGTGTCTGCATGCTGTCAACAACGATCGGGAGAGGGAGGGGCAGTCAATCAGCTACATCAGTGGCATCAATCAATAAACAATAATTTAGTGGCTGCAATTCATTTGTTGATTGATTGATTTATTGAAATATTGTCTCTGCTGAAAAAAAAAACAGCTTAAACCAGCCTAGACTGGTTGGCTGGGTTTAGCTGGTCGACCAGCCTGGGGGTTTAGAGGGGTTTTGGCCGTTTCCAGGATGGTTACCAGCTATTTCCAGCCTGGTCTTAGCTGGTCAGGCTGGGAGATGACCAGCTAAAACCAGCTTGACCAGCCTAGCCAGACTGGGAGCCCAGCCAAAACCAGCTTTGTCCAGCTTAAATCAAGCTGGTCAAGCTGGTTTTAGTTGGTTTTAGCTGGTTATTTTCCAGCCTGGACAGCTAAGACCAGGCTGGAAATAGCTGGAAACCATCCTGGAAATGGCCAATACCCCTCTAAAACCAGGTTGGTCAACCAGCTAAAACCAGCCAACCAGCCGGGGCTGGTTTAAGCTGTTTTTTTCAGCAGGGGTGAATTTAAATACATTTAAATTAGTAATATCGACAGCAAAATCATATTGGGGTGGCCACAGGGGTGGCCAGAGTTGACACAGGGGTGGCAATGGGCGTGTCCCTGCAGGTTGATGCTGAGTTTGCCTGTCACACTCTCAGTCAGCTATAGGTGGCCATGCTGCACATGAACACGCAAATGACAGATCTATCTGTGTGAACAGGACCTGCAGATATACAAATCTACATTTGTTGACATATAGTTTATGCTACCTTTCATAATTTTTGGTCCAAAACATTTTTTAGTCCTATGTCTTACCCAGAATATAAAAATACATATAAAAACATTTAGATCATTTACTTTAATCAGTACTATCGGAATGAAGAGATTTTCAACCAGCACAACAAACTATGTTTCTGTTGACAATCACCTACTGCACCTTTAATACAAATGTACTTGTACATTTCTAAATGCATTGTACTGTAAATACAACATCCTTCTGCTTATATGATTTAGACTAATACTTTGATTTAAGATCTTTAACAAGCATTATGTGTTTAAAAACTGAAAACGTTTTAATCTTTTGATATGGAAAGAAATAGAGTTCATCCCTACCTGGCAGTGGCGTTGTTGAGTCTAAAGCGTCATGAACTTGCCTTTCTCAAAATAAAGAATAAAAAAAGTACTTTTCTGTCAGAAGGGGGCAATACAACATTCAGAAGCTAGTGAGTCACTTTCTTACCTGAAGGGGGCAGCATTAGACAAGATAATATTTTAACGCATTACCAGAATTAAGGCAGAAGATGGCAGTATTGAGCTTTCAGAACCCGCTATTCATTAATACATGTAAATGACACAGTGAGCTATATAGTAGGCTACTCACAAATGAGATCCCCTGCATGCCATGTACATGGTATATATTAAAATTAATGTAAGCGGGATTGTGCTGTCGAACACACCAACGCCTGAGTTAATATCACATATGGATTCCCCACAGGACTGCATGACCTTGACTTCCGCAGGGCTGTATTGAGGTGAATGAATTGTGGATACTCGTCCTCGATGTTTTGGCATGTGCGCGTGTGCGTGACACTGTGTGCAGATCAGTCCATGGTGTTTGCTAAATTGATTAATGGAGGTGTCACTGTCCCAATATGGCAGTGATGTCTGCGCACCGAGAGGGAGGTGATGGAGGGCCGGCCGGCAGGAAATGAGAGAGGAGAGGAGGATGAAAATGAAGAAGAGGAAATGAGATGGAGAAAGAGAGAGAAAAAAAGGAGGAGACGGGGCACAAACTAGGGGGCTGTGGGCAAAGAGAGATAGTGGAAGTAGGATGGGAGAGAAAAAGCAATTTGGTAGGAGGGATGGGGCGAGTAGATGATTTATGCGCTACATCTACTTAGTAAATGGTGTTTTCTCACTGTTTTTTACCTGGCTGGAAATTCAGTTCCAGGTGATCACATGTTTTCCTTTGCCATCCATTATAACCTGCACACCAGTGTCTATACTGATCTATACACACCTCTGTAGCAGCTCACATTGAGACTGGGTAATCTATGGTGTGTCTTTACAGGGCTGCTTTGGAGACTGAAGAAAATCGTTCCGTTGAAAACAATAAGCTAATCCATACAATAGGTCAGAGGGCACGACATGCTAATGTCTCAGTTAGTACCAAGGCTGAATACATTACTAGGGATTGCTAGAACACCAAAATATCCATTTAGAACACTATAGCAACAGCTTAATGCAAAAATAAATGTCTAGCAACCAGCATGAGCACCATAATAACCAGATGAACTAAAGCAATTGTACAACAATTCATAACTTTTTGATTTAGTGGCTAATTTGGTTGAATTTGTATGATTTCATTTGTTCATTTTAGTACAATTTGCTTATGCCCTATTGAGGGGCAAGTTTATTTGTGGGGATTGGGGGAACACCTTATTAGCTTTTTTTTTTTTTTTTTTTACATAATAAATTTTACATAATACAGTTAAGTTTCCTCGTGAGATCAGGCTGGCCAACATAATGCATAATGTTTACATAAATAAATAGCATCCAGCCAAAATCCCTAGAACAGCAGCAAGGAAATTCACCATCGATACACTTAAAAAACAAGCTAAACACCCCAACAACCAACTAGAGCACCAACACTTAAAATTGTGCAGTAATGCCTAGCAACCAACCAGAAAACCATAGTAACCAGCTACTGTAGATACACTATAGCAACAACTTGTTTAGTCTGTAATCTCTCAATAATAATAATAAAAACGACCTAGATGCTCATAGCAATAAGGCTTTGGTAACCTGGATACACTTAAAAACATCTAAAATACTGACTAACTAGAACACCATATCAAACTCTAAAGGGTAAAATTAGTGTTTAGCAACCAATCAGACCCCAGTTACAAGCTGAATACATCATATCAAATGTTTTAGCATTTAAACAAAAAATTGCAATCAGCCCAAAAACCCTATAGATGTTCATAGTAAAAAATACATTTCATGCATATATACTAAATATATAACCAAAACACCCTAACAACCAGATAGAACACACTGACAAGACCTAAATATATGCATACATGGCTAAAAATCAACAAGAACACCCTATCAGCTAAATACTGTTTACAGTATACTGTATACACATCATTAGCAATCAACCAGAAGACCATAGTAACCAGCTGGAACACCATAGCAACACATGTATATACACGTCAATGCCTAGCAACCAGCCAGAACCATCATAGTAACCAGCTAGATACATCCTATAGCTACATCTAAATGTAAAAATCAGCCAAAACACTATAACAGCCAGCCAAATCACCTAAGACGCGTGTAGAAACAAAACTTTTCACCCTATATACGCTTCAAAACCAGATGAAAAAATACATACACGAATGCCTTGCAACCAACCAAAACACCATAATAACCAGCTTGAGCATCCTACATACTGTACATCTAAATGTAAAAACCATCCAAAACACCCAAGACGCGTGTAGAAACAAAACTTTTTACATAGATACAGATATGTACTCTTAGAAACCAGCCAAAAATTGCATAGTCTACATAAATTCCTAGCAAACAACCAGAATATACTAGTAAACAGTTAGATACATCATAGCTACATCTAATTGAAAAAAAATCACCCAAAACACTCTAACAACCAGCCAAAACACCAGAAACACTCGTAGAAACAAAACATTTCACCCTAGATACTCTTAGAACGCAGACAATAAATGCATACATGAATGCCTACGAACCAACCAGAACATCCTATTAACCATTTAGATACACCTTAACTCTATTGAAATGTAAAAATCAACCAAAACACTCAAGACACTTGTAGAAACAAAGCGTTTCAACCTAGATACTCTTAGAAATAAGACACATACACACACAAAAAAGTATACAGTATGCATGAATGCCTACCAACCAGCCAGCCTGAACATCCTAGTAAGCAGCTAGAAATTTAAAACCCAATACCAACCAGCCAAAACTCCCAAGATTCTTGTAGAAACAAAACATTTCACCCTAAATACTCTAAGAAACCTTCCCCAAAAAAATAAACAAAACATAAAAACAAAACAAATGTATACACGAATGCCCAGCAACCAGTCAAAACACCCTAGTTACCAGCTAGATACACCATACAGTAGCTACTTTAAATGTAAAATTAAACAAATGTATTATACCAACCAGCCAAAACCCCCAAGACACTGGCAGAAATGAAACATTTTACCCAAGATAATCTTAGAAACCAAACAATAAATGCATACATGAATGCCTAGCAACCAACCAGAACATCCTATTAACCATTTAGAAACACCATACAGTAGCTCCTTCTAAATGTAAAAGAAAATGCACTAAAACACCCTAAAAGTCAGTCAAAACACTCGAGACACTTGAAGAAATAAAGCCTTTCAACCTAGATTGTTGAAACAAGACACACACGCAAAAAAAAAACGTGTACTTGAATGCCTACCAACCAGCCATCCTAGTAACCAACTCAAAACAGCATAGCTACATATAATTGTAAAAATCAATCAACACATCGTCACCAACTAGCCGAAACACGCAAGATTTTTGTAGAAACAAATCATTTCATCCTAGATACACTTAGAAACTGGCCAAAAAAAAAAAAAAAAAAAAAAAAAAAAACAGACGCATACACGAATGCCTAGCAACCAGCCAAAACACCATAGTTACCAGCTAGATACACCATAGCTACATCTAAATGCAAAAATCAACCAATACATCATACCAACCAGCCAAAACCCCAAAGACACTGGCAGAAATAAAACATTTTACCCAAAAATACTCTTAAAAACCAAACAATAAATGCATACATGAATGCCTAGCAACCAACCAGAGCATCCTATTAACCATTTAGAAACACCATACAGTAGCTCCTTCTAAATGTAAAAGAAAATGCACTAAAACACAATAACAGTCAGTCAAAACACTCGAGACACTTGTAGAAACAAAGCATTTTAACCTAGATTGTTAAAACAAGACACGCAAAAAAAAAAAAAAACGTGTACATGAATGCCTACCAACCAGCCATGCTAGTAACCAACTCAAAACACCATATACATTTAAATGTAAAAATCAATCAATACATCGTTACCAACTAGCCGAAACACCAAAAATTCCTATGGAAACAAGACATGTCATCCTAGATACTCTTAGAAACCAGCCAACAAACAAACAAACAAACAAACAAACAAACAAACAAACAAACAAAAAACAGACAAATACAAGAATGCCTAGCAACCAGCCAAAACACCCTAGTTACCATCTAGATACACCATAGCTACATCTAAATGCAAAAATCAACCAATACATCGTACCAACCAGCCAAAACACCCAAGACACTGGCAGAAATGAAGCACAAAAAAATGTGTACATGAATGACTACAAGCCAGCCATAACATCCTAGTAACCAACTCGATACACCATTTAAATGTAAAAAAATCAATCAATGCATCGTTACCAACTAGCCGAAACACCCAAGATTCCTGTAGAAACAAAACATTTCATCCTAGATACTCTTAGAAACCAGCCAACAATAATAATAAAATTTTAAAAAACGATGTCTACACGAATGCCTAGCAACCAGCCAAAACACCCTAGTTACCAGCTAGATACACCATGGCTACATCTAAATGTAAAATCAACCAACACATCATACCAACCAGCCAAAACACCCAAGATTCTTGTAAAAACAAACACATTTAATACTTTTAGAAACCGGCCAAAAAATAAAATAAAAATGTATACATAAATGCTTAGCAACCTGACAAAACATACAGCTAGTAACACCACAGCAACACCTTTTTAATATAAATAACTAGCAATGAGCCAAATAAAAAATAGATTCTCATATAGCAACACATTAACAACCAGCAACAACACCCTAGCAACAATAAAGTAATTGTCTCTCACCAACTGCTTAATCTGAGGTATCCCTGAACTTTAATACTCAGGTTAGTTTTTGAGTCCGTTCCAACAACTAACCTATAGAATGAGAAACAATATTATGGATGCTAGCCTTAACAAGCACAAATAACAAGCCTCTTATTGATCCAAACAATACTGTACTTTATTAGACTAGGATCTGGCATCGTACACACTGTCTGGCCATTTAAAAAGAACTGGCGCTGTCCGAGGATACCATTAGGCTTTATTTGGAAAGACAGGATGATGTGATGTATTGATTCTTGAAGTAGGTGGCGAAGAAAGTGTAAAGAAGACTTGGTGTTTGTTGTGGCTTAGTCATTAGACAATCCCAATGCTGCCCTCCATAGACAGGACTTTAAGAGATGCTGGCATTCAATAAGGTGTTGAGAATGCAGCTCCCTCATTGGTCCGTTCTCATCGAGCAGCGTGCCGCATTAGAGGATTTTAATTAAGAGAGGATGCACACAGCGCCAGTGTGACTCTCTAGCTCTCTTTAGCACCAATCGAAGGCGCTCACAGCATGTAAAAGGTCATCATATGAAAGCATTTCAGAATGCGTGAGAAAGAAAGCGTCACGCTCGTTGGAGATGGTTTTAATTTATGCTGTGTATGTTTCTGTGCACTTTTGAATGCTGTGTTTCTCTCTGTGCATGTCATAATTTCATGGGCAAGCCAAGAAAAGGTCTCCCTTCTGGATCGATTTTCCTTATGGCATTTACATGACATTCGCCAATGCCCACTCAAACATGGAACCGCTTTCTGCACCCGTGAACCTAATCTCATTCTCAACAGAGGAAGTCTATGAATCCGCTTCCAGAATCAGGCCGCTGGGAATAAACAATGGTTAGCCGGAGCCCTCCTCATTTTCCGAGTCGCGTTTTATTTAAAAGCGCCGATAAATTATTCAGGAACAATCACAGAATGTTATAACCTGGGATGGCAGAAACGGCTCGCACCTATCAAAAAACTCTCCTGTTTGCTATTTTCCAGTGCATGTTTTCCAGTCCCTGCACCTGCAGATGCGCACGTCGCTGAAATAAAACACAACCGCAGCCACTGACTTGTCACATACGTTAAGACACCTGCCATAGTGACTTCCTGAAAATGACACTTCTGTAACACCTAGTCGGTGACGTCTGACACCATGCAACACTTTTCGCAGCTGGTTCCCTTAGGAGAGCACACAAACCCACTTCAATACACTGGCTTTTGAATCCTAACACACTGTACAAGACTTAATAATGGCTTAATAAAAAGGCTGATAAAGGTTTAATAATAAGGCTAAATGTTTAATCGTCGATAGTTTGGATATTAAAATTTTAAACATGCTGTCTTAATCAGTCATGTGAGATCTTTTTTTTTCCAAAGATGGCAGAGAGAAGTAATTTTTTGTGATATTTTATTCATTGGCGTAGCGCAAACTGCATATCCCAGCAAGATTGAAGTCAAAGCCCCTCTCTGCTTAATCAAAACAGCACATACTGTATGAGTGCAGTATTATACAGTACTTTGTTCCAATGCTATCTTATGGCAGTTCATAACTTTTTGATGTAGTGGCTAATTGTACAATTGTACATATTACTATGGTTTGCTCATCTTGTAACAGGATGTACACTGTAAACAATAAATCCATAAATTTTATGGTAAAAAACGGCAGCTGTGGTTGCAAGTATTTCACCGTTAAAAGTATGGTACAAACTGTACAGTTTTTACAGTAAACTACCAAACTACCTTCATTAATTTATAGAGTTAATACAGTTGAAGTCTGAATTATTAGCCACCTTTGAATTTTTATTTCTTTTTTTGTTTATATTTCCCAAATTATGTTTAACAGAGCAAGGACATTTTCACAGTACGTCTGATAATATTTCTTTCTTCTGGAGAAAGCTTGACTTGTTTTATTTCAGTTAGAATAAAAGCAGTTTTTAATTTTTGAAAAGCCATTTTAAGGTCAAAATTATTAGCCCCTTTAAGCAAAACCATCGTTATACAATATCTTGCCTGATTACCCTAACCTGCCTAGTTAACCTAATTAACTTAGTTAAGCCTTTAAATGTCATTTTTAAGCTGTATAGAAGTGTCTTAAAAATCCCTAGTAAAATATTATTTACTGTCATCATGACAAAGATAAAATAAATCAGTGATTAGAAATGAGTTATCAAAACTATATCAACATATAGAAATGTGTTGAAAAAGTTTTCTCTCCGTTAAACAGAAATTGGGGGAAAAAAATAACGGGGGCTATTAATTCAGGGGGAGCTAATAATTCTGATTTCAACTGTATGTGTGTTTTTTACCAACATCATCTTTTGTTACACAGATAGACATGTTAACACAGCCATATGCAGGTGGTGATGAGAAAGTTACATAATGAACTAGTGCTCATCACAAACAACTTATCCCACAAGCAGGAAAGTGTATTGGTGTATAGAAGGTGCTCGGTGTGATTCACACAGCTACTAAACACCAGTATGTATTTATTTGGTAAATGATCACTTAGATCAAGGGTCAGTTGCCATACAAGAAAATTACCAAAATGAGCAACCTTAACTTTTTGTCCTGCTCGCTCATTTGCTACGCCATTGACTTCTGTTCCTGTTGTCATTTAAGCCCAGTTTAAACATGTGTATGCGCATATTTAATAAAATTGACAAAAAGAAGTGTACAACCACAGTACATATTTTGGGGCAGTTAGTTTTTTTCTATAAAGCAATTAATAATTTAATTCAGCATGTACACATTACATTGTTCAACAGGCTGTGAAGTGTTTTTAAAAATCAATTTCTTTTAAATAATGTTTTATTCCAAAAAAATGTGCCAGGATGGGTCAAACATATTAAGCGTCACAACTGTTTTCAATGGTAATAATATTTATAATAATTAGGAATGTTTCTTGAGCAGCAATTCAGCATATTGAAATGATTTCTGAAGGATTGTTTGACTGTGAAGACTGCAGTGATGATTTTTTTTTTGCATGCAAGAATGAATGATAATGTTAAATTATATTTTAAATATATTGATATATTAAAATACATTAAATCAGTTATTTAAATTTGTAATGTGAATTTTTGTATTGCAATATTATTATTTTTGTTTACTGTGTTTTTAATCAAATAAATGCAGCCTCGGTGAACGTAAGGGATTAAAGAAAAATTCTATTTTTAAAATCTCTCATTTGAAATTTTAAGTAAACCAGGATCCAAAAATTATTGTGCGTTTTAAATAATATGAGACTAAGACTTAAATAAGAAATGTAAGATTTTGAACAAAGAAGTTCAACTTAAATTTTTTTTTTTTAATTTTCTTTTCACTTACATTGCTGAATGTTGAATTTAAGTGTTGAATTTGAATGTTGAATTTATGACTTTTCCACTAGTGATTTCAGACTTTTCAACTGCACTTTACATAATAATTTAGTCCTTGGTTAAATCAGCAGTTATCAAGACTATTTAATATTGAAACTGCACACAGTTGCCACTAAAACAACCCAACAGTAGCATTAAAGCACAAAACTAATTCAACCCATGAATTCAAATGGTGTTAACCACAAATTACTGTGTAACACTGATTAACCCAGGGTCAAAAGTGGCCCAACATGGGGTTCAAAACCACCCAGGGTTAAGTATAGCACTGAAACACTTAATCATATCCACTCACCTCCCTGTCCGCACGAACACCACACGGTTTGTGTGTTGAAAAAACAGCTGTGGCCTTAAAAGTAGAGTAGTGGAGCCACCGTCAACAGCTCTGTGATTTATCAGCGTATCTGTTGACCTCCATCCCGCTAGCCGATCATCATCAGCACTGACTAGGTTAAGTGGCTAACCTGTGGGCAGTGTTTGAGAGAAACGATTCACGTCCAGCATCCTAATCCTCCAGACCAGCTCAGCCTTCTCTCTCTCTCTCTCCCTCCTCCTTTCTCTTTCAGCCTCTACATTTCCCACTCACACTTTCTCTATTACCCTGTCAAGCTCTTGTGTACGTTTAATAATGTGACCATTGATTTGAATACAAGCATTCTCTGCCCCTGAAGGCTATTTGAAAATAATGAGCCGCACTGCGCCGATCGCAAGAGAAATGATTGCATTAAATGTGGCGTAAGCAGGTTTACAATGTCATTTATGTGTGTTTCCTTTCCCAATTATCCCCGCCGCATGTGCATAATGAAACCAATGAGAGGACTTTCTATACAATGCTTATTGCACCACTGTACGCGAGGGGAAGATGCTGATGCAAACACATCTGACTCGTTACATGCTTTATCAATGCCTATCCTCCTTCGGATTCCCGCTTTCCCTTTGGAGACCCTGCAAACATCTCGGCATCAATCCCGCTTATTCCCTTTTCTGCCTATTCGTTGAAACCGTGAAGGTGCAAAAACACAAGGGTTCTCGAACAATGAAACGAGCGCTCCAATGACAAGCGCGTCATAAGAGATGGACTATAAACATGAGGGATGATGGAGCCAGGAATAGCAGAGAGGGGCCAACTCTACCCACAGAGCCGGGGAGATTAGAATGTGTTTTACTGAAGCATGGCAGATCACATTAACGCTACCACATCCAGCCAAATGAGAAGCAGGGGGAGAGGAGATAAATGGGCAGGTAGGGTGAAAGTTGGGGATAAATGATGGCCACAGAGGTGAAACTTTGGAGAGATGCTGAAGGCCGCAATCATGGAGGCACTTATGAGAGCCTGAATTTTTGGCACTTCATTTTTTGGGCCACTTCATATGGTTTTAAATATGAGATACTGCACACTACCGTTCTTTTGACAAAAAAGGGGGTCACTAAAGGACTTGATATGAGGAATGAAGCAGAGTCACAGACTGAAATCTAAAAGTTCACAAAACACTATATCAGTACTCAACTTTTAGCCCTTAACAAACTCGTTTAAAGGTTTGTGTGAAGTCAAAAAGAACTACACTCTAAAAAATGCTGGGTTCTACACAATTCTTTCATGTTGTCCCAACACAAATCAATTAAGTTAACTTAATTGATTATACAAATTTAAGTGGGTTGAACATAAAACAATTCATCCCCCAAAAAATCAAGAATTGTGTTGATTCAGCTAATTTCAAATAAAAAGCAGCAAAAAATGTGTTTTTTTTTTTGAGTGTATGTTTATTTTTCTAACACACATTGTTATTCTATAGGTGAATAATTAGTCCTCTGAAAATGCTTGTTTTGAATCAATCAATCGAAGTCTGACCATTTGCATTGTCCTTGTCTTGACGGCTTCAGCCACAGTATTCTTAATCCCGCTCATCTTACCTTTAGTTTGCTACAAGGGGGTGATGCACAAAAAGGAAAGTCCCTAGTCAACATTCCATTTCAGTTGAAAGTACATCGCTGAAATAAAAGTCTCAGCAACTTTCGTTTCACACAGACTTTTCAGACTTGAATTATGTTCCAAGTTTCTGAAAGATGTAAAAGTGTGTTTTCACACTTCTTGAGGCTCCTATAAATGAGACCAAATTATAATAATAAAAAATTCAACAACCTTTAAGTATGTATATTTTTTGGTCCTTTCAATGGACATCAGGTCAGAAAAGTTGTACTTCCCGAACATGATACCAACATTAAAAAAAAACATACATAATTGCTGGTATAATCTTGAAATTTATTTTCAAAATCACAATCATTAATGATCATCAATAATCATTATTTCCTTCTGCTATATGCCCAAGAACTTATACGATATAGTTTATAAGGTTCAATCAGCATTGCTGGAGATTTAAATTTCAGTAACAGATTCTGAACCCGTTGAACATCCAGCACAATGCTCAGGAAGCAAAAAAAATCATGGGCTGACATGTGTTATCTTGTAATGAACACAGGGTCTGAAGAGATTAACCAAGAAACTGGCCAAAAATGTGTATAGTTCAAGATAAATGTTTAGCACAAAAATATTGTAAAAGCTGTAATATTTCAAAATATTATTGGGATTTAAAAAAAACTGTTTTGTATTTTAATACATTTAAATATATAATTACTTTCCGGTATTAATTCTAAAAAGAAGAAAAAAAGGTCTTATTGACCCCAAACTGTTATTTTTATCTGACAGAAAAAAATGTTTGGCTCTTCTTTTAATATTTTTTTCTGAGCTTTATTTATTGAGGTCATCTCAGCATTTACAGGGATTAGTGATTTTATTGCCATCCAAATTGGAAATGTCTTTTTCTCACTACCCACAAGATATTTCAAATTACTTGCAGGTTTTGACAAACACCCAGGGTGTGGGATTCCAACCCAAAAGCTGGAATGAATCCAAAAGTCACTTTGGAAATATTTTGAAAAGTTGTCAAGTGTGACCGTTGACAAGTTGTGATCTAATGTATATTTTTGGCACAACAGTGTAGCTTATATTAGAGCAATGTTTGGAATTATTTAAATCAATAAAGTGAGTGGGAGCTTTAAAGTAATGTCAGCAACACTAAAATTATATGTACATTTATAGAGTATATAAAAAAAAACAAAGTTTGTGTGTGATATTCATTATCTTCACATTGATGTACTATTCAGAGACATCTGATTGACAGAATTCATACCCCTCTGTGAACTACTTGTCATCTGAATTTTTCATCACAAATGCATTTAAACACATTAGCAATCATTAGAGTTAATGTTACATGACATGCACAATTTACTGACTATATATGAGAAATTCCTTCATGTGAATCATGTACTGTAGTGTAAAGGCTTGCAACATAGCAATAAGGGTGAAAATGGCTGATATTCGATTAGAGCACTTTATTGTAGAAATGCTTCAAAATATTTAGATTTTTTTTCAGATTAAAGAAATACGTACATAAAGAAAACCAAATCATTAAATGTCACTAATGTATATTTTTGAAATTACCCACTCTTTTGTACAAGGGTCAAAACATATACATTTTCTCCTGAGATGTGGAACCAAAGTATAGGAGAATAAAAAAGACTTTAGCTTGGTGCCAATAGCTTGGTAAAATGGAACGACATATAGCACTGCGATGCTCATGGCGACCCTGGCTCAAGGTCCTTTGCCGATACTTCCCACCTTCTCACTCTTCACTTGTGACAAACCTGTTTGAGTTTCTTTCTTCCATTGAACAGAAAATAAGAAGATATAAGATAAAATGTTGGAAACCATTGTGTACAATTGACTTCCATAGAGTAGCATTTGTTTTTCCTATTGTACTATATACCATTTTGAGGTATATAAACAAATACAATGGTCCCAACATATTTCCTGTTTTACATTTTTAATTTCTGTAGCTTCCGAGAATCCAAAAAGAGCCATGTATCGATAAATAATGTTATGATAGCTGTTTTAACATTAAGTTATGATTGAATTGCCTCTTATTACAGTTATGAAATAGTTTGATGACAAGCAGGAAATGTTCATGGGCCAATGACATCTCCACATTGAACTGGTCTATAGACGTCAATGGGTTTCCAATATTCTTCAAAATATCTTCTTTTGAGTTCATCAGAAAAAAAAGGAAGTTCATAAGGCGTTTGGAACCACTTTATGTCTTGGTGAACTGTCCCTTTAGTACTGTATATTACAGTGTAGATGACTTTAGATCAAACTGGTGGAGAATTATTTATTAGTCAATCATTTCTGATATGTAAACAGACATTGTGCTTCAGACCCAACAATGTAAATGCAGCCAAACAGACTAAATCCAAAAACAGAAGGAGGAGGTGGAGTAGGCAGATACTGGAGACAGTCTGGAAATCAACCAGATTCTGCAAACCGCATAGCTTAATCTAGCATGCAATTAATATTTTTGCCATTCCTCTTATTACAGAGCATGTGTAAGAAAAAAAAAGGCAAAATAGCTCTGCCATGACTACAGAGTGTAGTTCAACAAAGTCGATAAGAATGACATCTGACAGCAGTAGATAGCTGGAATATTTTCTCAGCAAGACTTTGCGGAGGTCTTTTAGAAATTGTCATTACCTGCTGTCTGCTACATAGGGTGCTCCCAATGAAAATAGTGAAACTGCGTAATTATGATCTGATAGGCCAACCACGTGCAATTGAACGCAGCCAACAGATAGTAATTTATGAGAACCGTATGCTGTAGAGAACATGGCTTTTTGGCGTATTTTAGCCAGGAGCGCTAACCGTCAGTGGGCTAGAGGAGGATTTAGAGGGACAGACGTTCAAAACAGCAGGTGTGTTATTAAGCAGCGCCTGGTCATATTTCACACTCCAATTCAGCAGAGCAGCCGGGAGCTGCGGTTGCACTTCGCTCACTGCGCCACAATCCCGGCACGGCTAAATTCTTCTGTTGCTTTTGTTATGAAAGCGACAAACACATTCACGCTTTGTAACTTCTCAGTCGTGGACTAAAGTGGTGAGCTGTGTTTTTTCTTCCGTGTTCGATCCTGCCTCAGCTCTTCAGTCTTCTCTTGACGGCTGAGTGATCTGTCTCCTAATATTCTCCGATTCATTTACTTCCGGGAGGCCTGGGGATTGGGGCGACGATGCAATTCTGAACCCTGGCATTTAGCAGTAAATGAAATTTGGTGTCAAATCTAACAAATCTGTTTGGAGAACACACTCCACGGCGGACAAATTGAAGAATTACTGGGGTGATGAGAGGGAAGCGTTTGGCTGGATGCTGAGATCGCACCCCAGACCGTCTGTAGGGGATCGGGTGTTTATTTACACAAAGTCATGCATTATTTGCATGTCTGGTTATGATTCTCCTCCGCATACTGAGTGCTTTCGTTATTGAATTATATCTTGTGTGGAAAAATAGCAGCAGGCACCTTTGTTCGTCCTTTGTGCTCTTCAAAGAATGTGAGACATATCGGCGGCGCCTTATAACTGATGACCTGGCAACCTCGAGAACCAATCAAACTGCCCAGCTGTGACCTGGCAACCAGAGCAGCCAATCACAGGTGCCTGCTGTGACCTTGCAGCCGTCGCATGGCACGGCGACTTGTGCAACCATGATCATTAGCCAGCAACCACCTGTCACTTTGCCTATTTCCGCTTGTCTGCGGAGGTCAAAGAATCGATTGTAATTGCAGAGGATGTCTTTCTTCATAAAATGATAGTCTCTCTTATGAATATGATGTCGATGGGGTGTCATTTTCTTCCACAAGATGAGTCTTGATGGTGGGTTACAGCAGTGCTCATTTATCTGCTTCTCTACCAAGCACATCTTGGCATGTTCTGACATTTTAATGACCAAACACACCACGACAGCTGATTTTAGGAGTTGTTGTAAGCAGAATATTAGTAAACACACTTGTGTGGTTGTTTTCTATAATGCTTTTGGCTTTTGTCAGTGGTGTACGTGAGAGCATTTCCCAAGCTTGATGGCCAAGCAAGAGGGATACTGCATAAATAAAACCCAAGCTCCTCAATTAAGATCCTAAAACACAATCCTGTAATTAAGGCTAGGTTGTAATTCCAAGCCCCCGGCATATTGGTAATGCAAGTTAAATGGCTATAGAGCTGCTGCCCTTAACTTAAGGCGTAATGTCTGATTTTATTTTGGTAAGAGGAGTCAGATTTACGGGGGCACCTGGATTGAACACACTTAAATGTCTTTGCCGCCACTTATTTAAAATACAGTTGGAAATCAAAACGAATTCTGTTTTCTTAAAGCTGATATCTGATTTTACACAAGGTGATATGATTCTTTAGGGTCTTAATGAAAAGACTTTAACATACTTTTGTTAGGGGCGGCACAGTGGCTCAGTGGTTATAGCACTGTCGTCTCAAAGTAAAAAGTTCGCTGGTTTGAGTCCCGGATTTCTGTGTGGAGTTTGCATGTTCTCCCTGTGTTCGCGTGGGTTTCCTCCGGCTGCTCCGGTTTCCCCCAAAGACATGCGCTATAGGTGAATTGGGTGGACAAAACTGGCTGTAGTGTATGTGCGAATGCAAGAGTGTGTGGGTGTTTCCCAGTTCTGGGTTGCAGCTGAAAGGGCATCCACTGCATAAAACATATGCCGGAATAGTTGGACCTTTTGTTAAATTTTTCAATGGTAATGTAAATAAACACCCTTTTAACCCTATCAAAACACTTCAGTCTTTAGCTTCTTAAGGTGAAGCTAAATCAGTCCACCACACACACAACGCCCAACCAAAACTCAAGTTTCTGCTGATTGTTGTCTTTGCGCCAGACATGAAGATGTATTAGAAGCTGTTGCCACATTATAATGTCAGAATATGAGATCACACCAGGCTCCTGATCATGCCATCACCTGTGTGTATAGTCCTCGCCTATATTTTTTCATTGCTTGACATTGCAGCCTGCCATTATCAATGTAAAATGTATTCAAACATACTTTTATATCTATAAATGTGACAGTGTGGATTTGAAGGGCACCTATTTAACCCTTTTGGGTCTCCAAAATGTGTCTGTAATGTTTCAGCTTAAAATACCCATCAGATTATTTATTAAAGCCTCCAGAATCTGCCCATTTCGGCATCTGAATACTTTGTACTGTAGCTGTTTTTGTAGCTTGTGGCTTTAAATCCAAATGAGCTGCTATTCCCCGCCCACTGTTCCCACATGTGTGTCTGCTTCTCATCTTGCGTTAAGTCAAAGTGACAGAGACTGACTCGGATGAAGCTGAAATACAGCTTATTACAGAAATTAAACTTACAGAAATAAGTTTATTTGATGTATTTGTGGAGGAGTTTATTCAAGCCTTTCTGAAATGATGAGTCTCACACAAATGCTGTTTGCAGCACACACACATTAGCGTTTACCGACACCATGTGGCCATGGTAATTATATCGGTGAAGAATGACAGCGATTTTACTGTCTTTTCTTCAAACATGCTCTGTTTTAAAAACGTTTTAAACTTACAAAACTTATAAAATCACAGGAAGTTGTAACAAATATTTTAGTCCGAGTTTATTTGCAAAAATAAAAATAAAAAATGTTCTGTGGATGTCTGTATACATAATATTATAGAAACATGGCACCTGCCAATCAATTTAGTGGACAGGGAAAACCGCACTCCTATGTCACGTTGTGGTGGGCCTCAAAATCACTGGGATTTGGGTCCTATTTTAACTTTAGGAAATTTAAAAAAGAGACTTGTTGGGTTTCTATTATTCCAACATGACAGTGGACACACTATACCTACACAGATTTCTGTCCAAACAGCTTACAAAAGTTGATTTTCATCATAGGTGCCCTTTAAATGCTCAGTTGCACAGTTTTTGTGCTATTTAGTGTTTAATCAGCAACACCGCACTGACAAACACAGAATATGAAGGATGATGATCTTATGCTCAACACAACTGAACTGAAGCTAAACTAAAGCCGTTTTATAACAATTACAATATATCATATATAATTAAATACATCTTTCAGACAAATTGTAGGTATTGTACATCTATATTCTTTATAAGCAGTTTTGATACGAGATTTTTATTGCTCAAAGTTGTAAAGCAGTCAAAAAACATGCAATGCTTTCTAGCTCATAATATGACTCTCAAACAAATGACTTTTAAGGATTAGTTTTTTTTAGCAGGTTTGTTAGCACTTTGAAGGTTTGGACTTATTAAAATAAACTATTTTGCAGTTATTCTGAATAACTGTGAACATTGTCATCAGAACCCTCGACCAAAACATAATAAGGTGCCATTTCTTGTTAAATACTTTGAGTGAATCTATTTTGTGCTTAAAGTACTTAATCAAATACGACATTTTCTTATCAAATAATACAATTTTAATGAATTGAGTTATTAAGCACTCAGAAGCAGTGTGGTCTGGTACTTTGCGTTCTGTAGTTTCAACATCCAGAGAACAAGAACACAATGACAGAGATTCAGATCATTCCTCCAACAGCAAGCGTGAGCCCATCAAACACAGGAGATCTGACTGCAGCTCCACTTAAACTTGAATTAGATGTCGAATTACATGGTTATCTCAGCATCAATCCCATTTGACTCCCCACCAACCTGCAGACAGTGTGGATATGGCTGTATCTTAAAATGCTCCGTGCCTTTAGATCTGAAGAGGGTGATTTAATTGGTCCCATTAAGGCAGCAATGGAGTGCATCAGGTGTCTGAATTACTGGCAGAGACAGTGAAAGGTGGCCCACAGGGACGTCGGCGGCCTGCTGCCAGCTCTTTCTGTATGCTGAGGGAGTTTGGGGTAGAGCTGCTGACCTCCACGTGCTGCAGCTTTGCGGGGCTGTGCATGACAGCAGTGAGATTTCTCTCGAGAGGCAGTTTTGCCTCATATTCCCCCAGTCGCCTTCAACCTTGACATTCTTCGCAAAAAGCATGTGCGGATCTCCATACTAATTCCAGTGACATGCAGTCTGCTGTGTCGCGATCCTGTTCTGAGAAGCCTGAGACATGGCACTCAGTGAGAAAAGACACCGCAATCGAGGGACAGTGGAAAAAACAACCATCCCACATTCAAAGTCTTTTAAATCACCTTTCATTCTCATTCTTGTGCTCCATTTGAACTTCAGAAGATTGTCTGAACTACTATACATTTTGTTAAATAGATTAACTTCTTTGGGGAATTTATAAACACTATAATGTTAATTTATATTTTACACTGTCTACTAGTCCTTTGACAAAAATCTCAATAGGTGATTGTTTCTCTTAAAGGTATAATTCATTAAATAATTTAAGTTTACTCGCTATTTACTTACTCTCATTTGGTTCCAAACCTTTATGATTTTTTTCTGTTGAACAACTGACAACCGTTGACTTTTAGTAGGAAAATAAATAGTATAGAAATCAATGATTACAGGTTTTCATCTTTACAATTTCTTCTTTACGTTTAACAAAGTCAAAAAAGCTTGGAACAAGTAGAGGGAGAGTAAACGATTTTCAGTTTTGTACGATCTTTTAACGTAATTGTGTACCTACTACTAGCTGCAGATTTTTCTCTGGGCATTCTATTTATATAGCATGTAACAAAATTGAGGGCAACACAGTGGCGCAGTATGTAGTGCTGTCGCCTCACAGCAAGAAGGTCGCTGGTTCAAACCTCGGCTTTGGTCAGTTGGCATTTCTGTGTGGAGTTTGCATGTTCTCCCCGTGGTTGAGTGGGTTTCCTCCGGGTGCTCCGGTTTCCCCCACAAGTCCAAAGACATTCGGTACAGGTGAATTGGGTAAGCTAAATTGTCTATAGTGTATGTGTGTGAATGAGAATGTATGGATGTTTCCCAGAGATGGGTTGTGGCTGGAAGGGCATCCGCTGCGTAAAACAAATGCTGGATAAGTTGGCGGATCATTCCGCTGTGGGGACCCCAGATTAATAAAGGGACTAAGCTGACAAGAAAATGAATGAATGAATGAACTGTCTACTAGTCCTTTGACAAAAATCTCAATAGGTGATTTTTTCTCTTAAAGGCATAATTCATTAAAAAATGAAAATTTGCTCACTATTTACGTACTCTCATTTGGTTCCAAACCTTTAAGTTTTTTTTTTCTGTTGAACGACTGACAACCTTTGACTTTTAGTTGGAAAATAAATAGTATAGAAATCAATGATTACAGGTTTTCATCTTCACAATTTCTTCTTTGCGTTTAACTGAAAGTCAAAAAGGAGAGGTAAACGATTTTCAGTTTTGTACGATCTTTTAACGTAATTGTGTACCTACTACTAGCTGCAGATTTTTCTCTGGCCGTTCTATTTATATAGCATGTAACAAAATTGATCTTGTAATAAACAGTGTGATCTATAGTAAGGAATACTACAATAAACATGTTTTACAGTTGGTAAATGCTGATTATTTGTCGATCAATACATCAACCTCAATATTGATTATTTAATTTATATGTTTATTCATCAGTGTAAAAAGGCAATTAAGGTTGAGCAGATTTTAGCACACAGTGCTGTTACTAACCAAAGGTTTGCTTTGATATATTTGGATGAGCGTACATTTAATCAGTGTATTTTGAGAAAGTAGCTATTGTTACAAGCAATTAATGTTGAATAGTTCACCCAGAAATGAAAATATTTACCCTCCACTTGCTCCTTATCTTCTGTTTTATTTTCTCTTTATCGTTTTATTGAACTCAAAATTGACATCCTTAGTAGGGAAAAAATCTACTATGTAAATAAAACAACTTAAAGTATTCCAATATACTTCACAATATCTACTTTTGTAGTCAATACCAGAAAGAAGCTTAAAAGAGTTTAAAACAAGTGGACTATGAGTAAATTATTACAGATTTTTTTGGAGTAAAGAATCTATTTGAATTTAAATATTTTATTGCAATACATGCACATTTATTCTTCATTTGTACAAATCCCATTAAGATTAAAAATTCTACTTTGCATCCTATTTAGTGTAAAAATGGTAGCACTATATGCTGGAACAAGTAACAAAACCTGGGTTTGGTACACGGCAATATCTCCTAATCAGCACCTTCAGACATGCTATGAACTTCTAGGGAGTCTGTGGGTTTAAGCTGGCCTCCAGGTGTATTGGACAACTCTGAAAGATATCAAAGAAGAAATCAATGGAAAATGGCCCAAAATTGTTTATGACATACTTATTTACTTTGCTGAAGTTCTTTTTCTACAGAAATTATCTCTGAACCATATGGTTGATTCTAGCTCTGCCAGAGGCTGCAACGTCAATATTAGCATACCAATTAGATCAGATATCATAAGAACAAGTGTGAATAATTGATACAATACATGTGCAATCACCATATAGACTGGCAAAAGAAGAGGCGAGTTAAGAGCATGTGGACTATGAGTAAACATGGCCACCAGCTCTTTCATTTAATTATGTTTAAAATGCCGTTCTCCATAAGAATGATTTATAGTGCCATGTAGTGGAATCAAAAGTTAAATATTTTGTTTTGATCTAAAATTACTTATATCTGGTCTCCAGAGCAGGCGCAGTGGGTAACATGATCGCCTCACAGCAAGAAGGTCGCTGGTTCGAGCCTCGGCTGGGTCAGTTGGCATTTCTGTGTGGAGTTTGCATGTTCTCCCCGTGTTCACGTGGATTTCCTCAAGGTGCTCATGTTTCCCCCCACAAGTCCACAGACGTGGTATAGGTTAATTGGGTAAGCTAAAATTGTCCATAGTGTATGTGTGTGAATGAGTGTGTATGGATGTTTCCCAGTGATGGGTTGCAGCTAGAAGGGCATCTGCTGCGTAAAACATGCTGAATAAGTTGGCGGTTCATTCCGCTGTGGCAACCCCAAATTGATAAAGGGACTAAGTCAAAAAGAAAATGAATGAATGAATGAATGAATGGTCTCAAGAGCATCCTGATTCCAACAGAGTAACTCCAAATTAGAAGTATTTTGTTCACATTATTTTGTTCACATTAAGTTCCATTAACAGATTTTTTTTCCATGACTGAAATGGGACTAGCAATTAATATGGTGGTTTTGATGCTGTAGTGTGTGTTGTAGTAATACAGATATGTGCTAGATTCAGGTTATATGCTTTTTTTTTTCTTTTTTTTTT
>CAIGQQ010000001.1:17229826-17254635 GCA_903798035.1 Danio albolineatus
TATATATATATGCTACATATATTGTATACATACATTATCTGTTTCTGTTTAGAGGCAATTCCTGTCATTTTTTCATTATCATCAGCATCATCATCATTATTATTATTATTATATTGTTTTGTTATTTGCATAAATATAAAAATGGTTCACCCAAAAATGAATCTTCTCTCATCGTTCTCTAAATCTTTACTTGTTTCAAACCTTTATGAGATTCTTTCTTCTGTAAAACACAAATGAAGATATGTAAAAAAAATAATACAAGAAAAATCTAATTACATATTAAACTAATTAAATTATAAGTAACAATATAGTATAACTAGTTAGTTATAATATAACTTAAATATAAAAATCCCAAAACAAGTTTCGATATTTTATTTTTAAATACAAATCTTTTATTTTTAAATAAAAATAGTAGTTAGCACCCTACACGATAGCAAGTCAAAACTTTCTTATCATCATCAAATCAGGTCTTTAATTAAGAAGGAAATATTTCTCATCTCTTCAGTCGAATCAGCGTTCTGTGTTCAACCCTTTAACTGCCCCATCAAGGAAAAAATGGGATTGCATTTCTCTCCTAATGTCGCTAGTTAGTACACTCAATGCATTTTTTTCTATACATCCCATAATTTCTAAAATATCAACCTCTACCAAATGGTAGATATGTCGGTTTATGGTAAAAGTACCGGAATTAATACATATAAATAGAAAAATCTGAAACTATGAAGTGTAAGACCAGTTTATTTAAAACATAATCAAAATAAAACATTTTTGAATACTAAATCAGCTTTATTTTTTGAAGTATGCAATAAAATAATACAGATTCTCATTTAGCATGTTTTCATAAATCGAAATCAAGTGTAGTAATGCAACATGGTTATGTTTGTTTTATTGTTTTATTTTTTTCCAAATCAACAATGCAATGTAGCGAAAACCATTATTTAAAACAGTCGTTCTTTAAATGACTTTAACAGTCATTATTTAAAACAGTTAAAATATGGTCAACCATTTGGTAGAGCAGGCAGTTAAATGGTTAAAAACAGAAAAACAAAGGAAAAAACTAAATCAGAATTTAGTTCATGCAGTTGATTTGTTTTGGTGGGACCCAGGTGCATTACAAAAGTGAAGCTCACGCATGGCTGCCCTCAGGGTTGGAAAGTCAAGGCCGAGAGGAGATTTAAAGCCCAAACAGGCGCTTCGTTCTGGGGATACAATTCTGCTGACGACCCCCAGAGAGAGTGTGGAGATAGTCTACTGCAGCATTCTCAACATGCAGTCAGACCTATTTTATTTCCTTTATGTATATAAAAAAAATGTGTATATGTATCAGAGACAGCTCGTATAACTCTCTCAAATCTCTAAAGCCTGTCACATTCATTTAACACTCTTCACAGGAAAGCATTATTATTCAGAAAACAAAAGCAGTTTCTCTCTAAAATGCTTCTTTTGTTGTGATTGAAATAATTGGAGTGATTTAGCTGCATGTTTAGAAGAAATTAAACCATCGGGAGAGACAAAAATAGAGATGTATCTGGATAAGGGTGCTAGATTAGACACCAATAAGTAAAGAGCAGTCAGTCGCTACAGGGTTCTGCCAATTGAATTTACGTGATTGCACCAATCAAGCCTTGAATCATTTGAATCGGATGTTTGTTGTGTTCTTTTTAAAGGCGCTTTGCTCCCGTTTAAGCTTCTTTTTGATCCCAAAAGCACAGAAACCAAACAAAGGCCAGATTTTTAAAATGCTGGCTGTGCTCAAGGCCATTGGCTGCAGCACAATTTGCTCTCAACACATGATCAATTGTTGCCTTAACCTACTATTATCATTTAAATGGGATATTGATTTTTCATTGACAGTCATTTTAAGAAACGGGGTAAAAAGATGCTGATTGTCAGTGTCGGGTTAAAGACTGATTAGAGTACATGTCCAGCAAACAAACATAGTTTTTTTGGTGTATATGCAAACGAGCGTGTCCTTGAGCGACTTGCGAACCGTCCTCTGTGTGCATTGCTTTATCTGTCTCTGCTTCTTTCTGTTCTGCTTTCAATGCATATTTACCTGCTTATGGGATTTAGTATGAAATGAAGTCTCTCTCCCTATGGGGGTCCTTATACCGTAGCGGTGAATGTATATACAGTGTGAAATGTGCTCTTTTTTTTGACGTCTGCAGTTTTGAGCATAAACTAACAGTATGCCTTATGAATAGCAAATGCTGTGCTGCAAATCTGAATATAGATTTGATATATAAATGTGATTTTGTGTGTTTTCAGTGTGATCCTGGAGAGGCCACAAAGCTGCTGTATGACCTGCTTTACACAGAGCCCATAAAGATCGTTCTGATGCCCGGCTGCAGCTCTGTATCCACCCTGGTGGCTGAAGCCGCTCGCATGTGGAACCTCATAGTGGTGGGTTCAATTTCAGTGTTTACTAATGAAATCTTTCCACAAAGATGTTGAAGACAAACCCAAGGTTTAAATTAGTGCTGGCAAAGACTAATAGTGATCAATCACATTCAATATATGTATAAACACACTAAAACGCACTAAAATAAAATAAAAAACTATACAAAAATCATTAAATAGATTGCATCTATTTATACCTAGATTTTTTATATCTAAATACACTACCGACAAAAGTCTTGTCATCGATCCCAATTGTAAGAGCAACAAATAATGACTTCTAGTTGATCATTTGAAAAAGTGGCAAAAGGTAGATTTTTCAGATGGATCATCTGTTGAACTGCATGCCAATCATCACAAATACTGCAGAAGACCTATTGGAACCCACATGGACCCAGCATTCTCATAGAAATCAATCAAGTTTGGTGAAGGAAAAATCATGGTTTGGGGTTACATTCAGTATGGGGGCATGCGAGAGATCTGCATAGTGAATGGCAACATCAACAGCCTTAGGTATCAAGACATTACATTACAAACCACAGGAGAGGGCAAATTATTCAGCAAGATAGCACTCCTTCTCATTCTTCAGCCTCCACATCAAAGTTTATGAAAGCAAAGAAGGTCAAGGTGCTCCAGGACTGGCCAGCCCAGTCACCAGAGATGAACATTATTGAGCATAACTGGGGTAAGATGGAGGGGGAGGCATTGAAGATGAATCCAAAGAATCTTGATGATCTCTGGGAGTCCTGCACGAATGCTTTCTTTACCATTCCAGATGACTTTAAGTTATTTGAGTCACTGCACAGTCACTGCAGAGATGCATGGATGCAGTCCTCCAAGTCCTCTTTTCGGCTTAGTCCCTTTATTAATCTGGGGTCACCACAGCGGAATGAACCGCCAACTTATCCAGCATGTGTTTTACACAGTGGATGCCCATCACTGGGAAACACTCATACACTCTCATTCACACTCATACATTATGAACAATTTTTTAGCTTATCCAACTACTTGTGGGGGAAAACTGGAGCACCCGAAGGAAACCCACGCAATCGTAGGGAGAACATGCAAACTCCACACAGAAATGGCAACTGACCCAGCTGAGGCTCAAACCATTTACCGTCTTGCTGGGAGGCGACAGTGCTACCCACTGCGCCACTGCGTCGCCCTCATGGGAGTCATACACAATATGAAAGATTTTTTCACTGAACCATGACTTTATATTCTATGCTGTATATTATTTCTGTTAAGTGACAAGACTTTTATCTAAGCAAAGTCAAACCTTACTGTCCTAATTAAATAATTAAAAAATCATGATCATATTTTATTTTGGTAAAATAAGCGTAATCTACAGGTCTTTTCCTTTCATACAAGCCACTTCTGATACCAAACGATTAACTTGATAGTAAATATGCACACTTATATTATGTATATACAGCCTTTATTTTGCATGCAATTAAACTTTGCCCAGCACTATTTAAAAATGTTCTGTGATGGATAAAATAAATTTGCCACAAATATCCAATGAGTATTTCAGTTTCAGGGAATTTGAAAGCTATTGGTGTTTGACTTTATGCATGTACAGTAGGTACTGTAGAGGTTCAGTGTGACAGTGATTCAGCCTAGTGATTAAATATAAAAAAACTAAAGATGTAACACGGGCGTAACAATGCTATACTTTATAATACTGAGAAATTGTGATATTTAAATGCAACAATGGTGTAATCCATATGATACATGATATTGAATTGGTTTTATCCAAGAGTCAGCTTACTATGTTCATATGATATATTGGTATTTCAACCTATAATGTAAATGGCATCATTCTATACTTCACATAATGATGTTTTTGTCACAAAATCACCTGTGAGCTGATGCGTTTGAGTTTGTTTACCATGAAGAGAGTCTGTAAATATGTTAAATTACAGTATGTGATGATAGGCTCATGGTGCATACTACAGTGTTCATGCTCAGAGAGCCATTTGTCTAGGCTGTGAATAACAGTTAATACAATTGTAAATAACATTGCACAAAGCGATTATTTACAGTGTCAGTGTCCGTATAACTACTGTTTATGTACAGTATAACTACTTTCATGTAGTCAATGACAGTACAAGCATATGTGTCTATCATAATTAATAAACGCTAATTAATTAATAAACTAAATTAAACTGAATTCTGAATAGTATTGTGATGTCATCACTGTTCTGTGCATTGAACAATTTAAAGTCTATTCAGGTCAAGTCTATACAAAATCTAGCATTTTTACCAACAGTAGGCCTACATGTTATAGTTATGTTTTTGAGAAATAATGTTTAAGCAAATAATAATAATAATACTAATATTAAACTTTTTTGTTAAGCATACAATATTCAAATAATATAATATCAGTATCAAGATACATACCGTATGGATTTGTGTTTTGAGTGTATTGTTACACCCCTGTTGGGTTGAGAAAAACGTATTAGAGCTATATTAGTGACTTGTTTGTTGCAGTGATATGGGAATAGCACAAGATAAAAAAACAACTTTCAATTGTGAAACTTTTTTTCACGTTTCAGTGCATCCTACTCAATCCTTTTTTTCCCTGAGCAAAAATAATTGCTGTCACGCATATACTATGATTTACAAAGACTTGTCATTCAGTTTAACAATATTAGTTTAACAATATTATTAATTTATATACAGTTCCAAAAAGCCTTGTTGGGCCGATTTAGATCAAGAATCATTTGATGACATTAAAAGAAGCATCTCAGTGCTTTTGAAAATACCATTTTTTATTTAAAAGTTTAGCATTTTGCTGCTATTCTTCAAGGAACTAGGTTTTACCTATTGTCAGCTTTTAACTGTTACTATAATTGCATGTATCTACAAACAGTGATTGGACGTTTTAAAGCTGAATAGGATTCAGTAATGCAGAATTAGATTCAATAATAAACATATTTAAATCATTTAGGCTTTAGACTGATAATGTGGTTATTTCTGATGTTTTCTGACTATTAGAAGTCCTGAATATACAGTAACTTAATTTAGTTGGCTGATGAACCCAGGTCTTATACTTCAGCCAATCACTGACTTAGACTTCACTGTCAGTTTGATAATCTGCCTGTGGTAAAGTGGCGCATATACTGTATAATATGTATAGAATGTACAGTATGAACTAATCAGGTGGCAATAATAACTAAATTACTAGAATTTGTAATTAATTGTAGTAAATCTGACCATTTGACAAAAAAAAAAAAAAAATCTAAATCATGTAAGAATGCTTGTCAACCCCCTACATGCAGTATAGATAACTTCAGCATGACTTTTTATTTTACAAACCGTGCTCTCCAACAGGTCTCATCACTGGAAGCACAGTGAAGATGAGCTACCTAAATGCATTCCTATTTCAGAACAAGCTGCACTTTATTCAAATACCCAAAAATCAGTGAAATGGCTTCCAGACATTTTGGATCAGATATTTATGTCATTTTTATTTCGCTTTTGGCTCGTCTTTGAAGTGCACTCCCACTGCCTCATCTTTTTCTTCTTCTTTTTTTTGAAAATCAGTCTCTTTATTTTTCATGCTCTGCTCTATTTTTATATCTGTTGAGAGCTTTTTCTCTTCACATATGAGTTTTGACCTATATATCCCCCTGTTGGCCTTAAAACCCCTCCCTTTTTCCACCCCCTCAGCAGACCTGTCACTCAACGACGTCTCGCTGCATCCGCGAATGACATTGAGTTATTGGCAAAATAGCTAAAAAACCCTCTGCTGTCATCTGATTTGACTGACTGATGACAGTGCTGCAATTGAAACAGGAAATTTACACCTCTTTTTTTTCTTGTACTTTACACCTCTGTTTTGCATTTTAACTTTTTTTGTGCGCCTGTCTCACACTCTACAGTTCTCAATGTTAAATAAAGCTGTTCCAGTGAACTGTGTTCAACCCAGCAGGAGATAATTTAGCCTCTTGGGCACTGGTTTTCCTGTGGGTGATTTTATCACACATTTTTCTTCACTCGCATGTTTCTAATTTTCCTTCAAAGTACTCCAACGTGTTAATGTCTTTTTGTTGCCTGTTTCTCGTGAACATTGTTTTCTGCTTGCAGTTGTCGTATGGATCCAGTTCTCCGGCTCTCTCCAACCGTCAGCGTTTTCCCACTTTCTTCCGCACACACCCCTCAGCCACACTGCACAACCCCACTCGCGTGCAGCTCTTCCAGAAGTGGAAGTGGACCAAGATTGCCACCATCCAGCAGACCACCGAGGTCTTCACCTCTGTGAGTGAGACATTTTCTTGTGTAGATTAGGGCTGAACAATATATCATTTGAGCATCGATATCACAATGTGTGTATTCACAATAGTCACATCGCAGGATTAATTTTTTTTTTAAAGATTTAAAGATATTATTTTAAAAAATATATTATTTATTCAATAATGACCATGTTATTTTACATTTGATTCTTCAATTTCTGTACTTGAATGCCGTTAGACTCCCCTGTTTATTTAACTTTTTATTTCAAATCTTTGATCTGTTGTATTTATATATGCTTGTAAATTTGTTATTGTCACGTGTGAGCTGACGGAGGCAACGGAGGCGAGGATCCAAGTGCAGAATATTTTAATATTAAATAAACAGTATGGCAAAAGGGCAAATCCAAAAATCGTGGTCAAAAACAGGCAATATGTCAGAAGGCAGGCTGCAGGCTGGATAATCAAACAAACAATATCTGAGTTCAAAAAACACTGAAAAGACTAGGACAACGACTGGAACAAGGAACACCGATGCACTTCACTATAACAGATAACAATCTCACTACAAAGACTGTGATTGTGTGTGCTGCTTTTGAGGTGCGTGCAATTAGTCGTGATGGTCCTCCGCTCGTGTGTGCAATCAGTTGTGATATGACGCAGGTGTTGTGTGTGTGCGCTGCATGAGTGGAGTTGTAGTTCGAACATGGCCGATCTGTAGTTCCCGGAAGTGTGTGTGTGAACCAGCGATCTCTGACAGCGGAGAGAGCGAGAGAGAGAGAGAGAAAGAGATCGCTGGCGATCGTGACAGTTATATTTTATGCAGATGCACTGCATAGAAAAAGACTTGATCATCCTGGTCAGTCTAAATAAATGAAAGCTTTCAAAATATAGCTATTCAAATCATGTGGGGTCCATGCTTCGTACCTTGCTTAAATGATCTAAGATGATTTGGCAGATCTTGGAACTTCTGATCTTGATAACTGATCTCTGGCTAATTTGGTTCTGCAAAGAAGTTTGCGAATCATATTAAAATGTCTGGTTGAACTGATCTGAGATCACTGCATTTATCGATCCTTAAAATCATGATCAGCAATGCAATGATTGGCTGTGGACATAGTAGAGTAATGACATCATCCAATATTCAGTTATGTATTTGAGCAATATTATAACAAATTTGTAGTAAACTGCTTATTAAATATGCAATAACTTTCCACATTTGTTGTGGGCTGCATGCTTTCCACTTTCATGTGTCAAGAGTATTAGCAATTTATTTAGTTTTACTTTTAGAGCGGATTTTCTTTATTATAATAGGCCTATTGAAGTTTCATAATAAATGGCCGTTTAAATTCATTTTAATAAAGCATCTTGATAATGTTAAAGGTGTCTGTAACTTTATGTGAAGTATCGACATATTATTAGTCAAAATGTGTGCATGATTGCTTGAATTATTATTCCTATTTTCTTTAAAAAAAAAAAAAAATTGACCCAGCTTTAGAAAAATGTGTGCACGATAATAGACATTCTATTATAGTACACAAATTTTACTAAAGCTGGGACGGTACCTGAAAATAGTATGCGCATCTAAGAAGTTCATATTAGTAAATGTTCTTTATATATATATATATATATATATAAGTTTTTAAAACTATTTTATTATTTTGTGTATATTCAGTGTATATAATCTATAGGCTACAGTAGGCTTTCAGTTTAACTTTGCTTGCTGATTCTGTTTATTTGAAATAAGCCTGCTACCGAGCAGGTCTGAGCTACCAGACCTGCAAAACTCTCAGATGAGTTTTGAAGAGCGAAGCGATCCTGGTTCGTGTCAGATCATCAATAACCAAATGCAGCTAATCGAGTAATCCACATACGAAGGAAGGACCCCTGGTGATTTAAATTATTTTAACATTTGCAAAAATTAAGAAGCATTTTCTAGACAATAAAAAATATTGTCTTCTCTTCAGTCAAAGCGAAGCATGTTTTTAAGTAAAACAGCCAAAATAATCTGCCAATGAGGTAAGGCAAATAGTCAGATTTCAAAGTAATAACAAAGATTATTTTGCTCATTTTAAAGAAAATATTCCAAAATAATTATTTCAAATAGAGTTATTCAAATCATCTGGTGAAATTATATTCATATCGCATAATACATTTTGCAGCAAAATTATATTATACTAAGTAAATTATTATTATACTTTTATAAATTATTAATATACTAAGTGAAAATGTATGATTCACCAACCAGACAATTCCTGAGCCACTATAATTACCTTTAGTTCCATATCACAGCCATCTTCGTTTTGAAGAATCCCCCTTCCAACCCTACTCCTCCTCCTTTCCTACAGTAGGTGGCTGGCATGGTGAGCCAGTGGTTAGCACTGTTGCCTCACAGCAAGAACGTCACTAGTTCTAGTCCTTACTAAGCCAGCCGACCTTTCTGTGCGGAGTTTACACGATCTCCCCCGGGTTCCCCAGGTCCCTCCCACCATTCAAAAACATGCACCATAAGTTATTTGACTAATCCAAATCGGCTCCATAGACATGCTCCTAGTAAGTAGTTATCTCTTAAAAACAATCCCTACCTGTTCATTAGCTACTACAGAAGGGGAGTTCTCGAGATCCACCTGTGCTCAAACTCCCCTCTTGCCTTGCAAACGTTTTGATAACTCATTTCTAATAACTGATTTATTTTATCTTTGCCATGATGACAGTAAATAATATTTTACTAGATATTTCTATACAGAAAGACACTTCTATACAGGTTAAAGTGACATTTAAAGTCTTAACTAGGTTAATTAGGTTAACTAAGCAGGTTAGGGTAATTAGGCAAGATATTGTATAACAATGGTTCTGTAGACTATCAAAAAAAAAAAAAGCTTAAAGGGGCTAATCATTTTGACCTGAAAATGGTCTTTAAAAAATTTAAAACTGCTTTTATTCTAGCCATAATAAAACAAATAAGACTTTCTCCAGAAGACAAAAATATGATCAGACACACTGTGAAATGATCATTTTTTTGCTCTTTTAAACATAATTTGGAAAAAAATTTAAAAAGAAAAAAAATTAAAGGGGGCCTAATAATTCTGACTTCAACTATACATCTATGTGGCAATAAAACATGAAAGGACTATCACTTCTATAATTAGACAAATGCTAATTGTAAACGTGTACAGTATTTATAGAAAATCTGGTGAGAACAAAAAAATAGACTTGGCTTCATTCACTGGAAGTTTGCTGGATTATCTAAAGCAGGCATTTTAGAATTTGCAGTCAAGGTGAAGTTAAAAAAAAATGGGATGGGAGGAAAAATTCTATTTCAGTTTTTTTAAGTTCACAGAAAAATTGTGTTCTCTCGCAATGCTATCGTGAGAAACTTGTTCACACAGTGTAGTTTTTGCCTTTTCCTAGTTTTATGAGTGACAGTTTCTCAGGGGAATGTACAATTTTGAAGAGAGCATATAATAGGAAAAATAATTTTTCATTTTTCATCACCATGTCCCTTTAGGGATGCCGTGTACCGACTGACACTGTTTCTTGTTGCAGAATTCATTTGCATCAATCTTAAAATATGGTTGAAAACATGAACATTAAATCCTAAACTTCTTTATTCAGACAATAATCAATTACAGATTATTTTAAATTTAGTATTGTACCATAGGTAAATCTTTAAATATTCTTCAAATCAATGACAAGTGCATCAATGTTCTTTGGCGTTGAATGGAAACATTTGCTTTTTATTGTTAGTAACTCTTATCTTCTGAAAAAATACATATTTTCTGTAACATATAATATTGTAGTTGTGTGATTATTTAGTTGGGGGCTTTCTTTTTTCATCGTCTAGTTGATACTTCTTCACTCTTGTCTTTATTATCATACAGCAGGGGTGCCCAATTCTGCTCCTGGAGTTCTGCCTACCTGCAGAGATCAGTTCCAACCCTACTTCGACACACCTGTCTGTAATTATCAAATGCTCCCCGAGATCGTAATTAGCTTGTTTGGATGTGTTTGATCAGGCTTGGAGCTGAACTTTGCAGCAAGGTAGATCACCAGGAACAGGATTCTGTTATACAGTATGTGGCCTCAAGCTTTTGTTGTACTAAACCAAGGGTGTCCAAACCTGCTACTTTAGATTGAATTACACACATATTTATATATTTTTCTAAAGTGAACAGACACATTCCTTCCCAGGCCTAACAGTGAACATTCTAACGACATTTATGCTGGAAAGACACCACAAGATAATCAGGCTGATTTCCAAAGTTGGGTATCTACAATCTACAAACTGTACAAGCCGGGGATTATAATGTGAAATAAGACGATATGAAATCAGAAAGCAAGCTGACAAAGGATGGAAGCATAACAAACAAAGTCATAGCGCAGCTCAAAGTGAAATGAATTTGGACAACAGAGATGGAAGATCAGCTTATTTATTTGTCTCAAGTTTTAAAAGAGATTTTGCGAGATTTCCTGTGTTTGCAATCTCAACTGTTAGAGATATGTTGGTTTGTGGTGTGTTGTCTTTGTCATATCATGGCACACCACACACTATAGGAGAAAAACTGTGAAGTGTATATATATATACTGTATACTGTACATATATACTTGTCCTCATTTTTGTGGTCTCTCACATTTTGATTATCTTATAAAATCTATAATATGTTATACCAAAATACCATATGTTGTACCAAAGCTTATGTCGACATGAAGTGCGTCCCAAATCACATTTGTAATAGGCACTTTTTTTAATTATGTTTTTGTTGCATGCCCACAGCCACAAAATGTTAACATCAAAATGTATAAATATGTTACAGAATGTACAGTCTTAAAAATGGAAAATAACAAAGAAATTACTATATGAAAAAACATAAATAGATAAACATAAAGTACAAGCACACCATTTTACAGCAGTCTTTAAGTAGGGATTAAACAACATTGTAAAGTTTTTCTAATGGTAGCCATATAGCAATTTGTGATATCCACATTTTGAAAGATGGAGCCTGTGATGCAGACCAAAGTAGCAAAATAATTATTTTAGCTAAATATACCAGGGCAATAAATAACTGTATTGCATCTTTTTCAAACAGATTGTTCGCATTAAGATGCAATAAATACCAAGCTGGGGTCATATTAAAACTTAGCTTGAGAATATTTTTCTGTACATCGTGTATTTTCTTCCAAAATGGCAAAATTTTGTCACAGTCCCAAAAACAATGAATCAATACCAATAGGCACTATTTTACGCCATTTTGTGCAGTAGGATTAATAGTATAATTAGTGCATTCACAATAAAAAAAAAAATATTCTAAAAAGTCAACTTAGCTCATGTAGCGGAAGGGGCCGAGCTACAGTATTCTGTGCTGAGGTTGGATTACTTTTTTTATTTTGGATTGTGAAAGTAAAGTTCTTCTGTGTTAGTGATTATGCCGCCTTCTGATAGTGAATGCGGTTGAACTCGTGACAGGTACTATTGTGTAGTTTGGTCATTTACTTCACTAATTTAGCAACTGTTAAACGTCATCTTGCAAAATATTTGAATTTACGTTTAGTAAAAAATATCAATGGTCCATTTGAGATGAAACTAAACTCACACACTACATGGTTGAGTGTACAAGTACATAGTGTATAGTGTGCCACTTGGGACACAACTATGGTCTGGTATTAAAAGTTTTCCAGTAATGTTAATTGAATATTCAAGGTTATCCGAGACTTTAATGATGTTTTCAAAATGTTAGCACAAAGATTTCATTTCTCAAACTCTTTGAAAAAAAAAAAACCTCTATATATAGCTTCAAGACATTCTGAGTTTCATGTCTGTTTCCTGTGTGATTTTAACATGTGAAGTGGATATAGTTTTTTTTCTAAGGGGAGAACATTTACAATACATTCATAGAATATACATTGGTTTGCATAGTTGCTCCCGGATAATCAGTATAAAGTTGAAGTCAGAATTATCAGCCATCCTTAATTACTAGCCCCCTGTAAATTTGTTCCCCCATTTCTGTTTAACAAAAGGATTTCTAAACAATTAATTCTAATAACTGATTTCGTTGATCTTTGCCATGATGACAGTACATAATATTTTACTAGATATTTTACAAGACACTAGTATTTAAGTTAAAGTGACATTTAAAGGTTTAACTAGGTTAATTAGACAAGTTAGGGTAATTATGCAGTGGTTTGTTCTCTAGACAATCAAAAAAAATTGTTTAAGATAGGCTAATAATATTGACCTAAAATGGTTTTAGAAAAAACGTAAAACTGCTTTTATTCTAGCTGGAATAAAACAAATAAGAGTTTCTCCAGAAGAAAAGATATTATAGGAAATACTGTGAAAGATTCGTAGCTCAGATAAGCATAATTTGGGAAACATTTAAAAAAGAAACAAAATTCACAGGAGGCTAATAATTTGGACTTCAACTGTATTCACAAGAGTGCCAGAAACAATGTTTTCTTTAGAACATTACATGTTCTTTACAATGCTACAGTATGTAAGAAAATGCTGTAAAAGATAACATTTGGGCATCTGGAATCTAGGTCCATTTGTTTCCATCTGCACTCTGCAGCCTGAGGTTAGACACACTATATTAAAATTTACACGCTCATTTTATTGGTACAGGCAGGACAGTAAACAAGTCTAAACAAAAGAAATTTAATCTGCCAGTTTCTTTCTAATTTCATTCTTTCCTGATTTTTCTATCTCCATGGCTGTCTTAACGCTGCCTTTCTGCCGCAATAATAATTTTCCCCGTCTCTTTCTTCCCGGCATCACCTCCCATCTATTTGCAGATGTTTTTCTTGTTTCCAGGCACTTTCCTTTTTCTTCCTCTCTGTCTCTGATCTCTTTTAATCTCATTTCTCTCTCTCTCTCTCTCTCTCTCTCTCTCTCAATTCAATTCAATTCAATTCAATAGTTGCTTTATTGGCATGACAATTATTACAAATGTATTGCCAAAGCAGTTATAAAGTTTACATAAAAATAAAAGAACATACATATTTATTAAAAAAAAAACACAGTAAACACAGTAAATAGTCGAAGAAAAAAAACAAAAAAAAAAACAAATTAAAGATATATACACATTATTATCCAATATATCATATTATTATTCAATATATCATATTATTATTCAGTATATCATATTATTATTTAATATGTCATATCATTCATATATATTATTATTCAATATATCATATTATTATTCAATATATCATATCATTCATATATATCATATTATTATTCAATATATCATATCATTCATATATATCATATTATTATTCAATATGTCATATCATTCATATATATAATATTATTCATTTATATCAATAAAAATAATAGTAGATCAGAAAAAACTGTACATTTAACAATCAACATTGTAGGATAAAACAGTATTAAAAATATAAAACAGTAATAATCAGGATATTTACAATGATTCAATTATAATCATTTAGATGTGTGTTTGTGTTTTTGCAAGCGCATAACTGATGTTTTTATTGGTCTCTTCTCTCATTTTGTGACAGGCATTAATGTATTGTGCCGCTAGAAGAATACAGTCAGTTTTTTCCCCCAGTAAATATTGAAGCTGTGTTTTATTGTCTAGCTCTGTGAATTGTGGGTAAATGCTCAGTAGTTTGGGATAGAATGATTCTCGGATGTGCTCATAGTTTGTGCAGCGGGTGAGGAAGTGTTCCTCCGTCTCCACCTCTGCCAGGGTACAGTGTGGGCAGATTCGGCTCTCTCTGGGTTGCCAGTTCTGCCTGTATCGGCCCGTCTCTACAGCCAGACTGTGAGCACTCAGTCTGTATTTGGTCATTGTTGTTCTTAATTTACTGTCCTTTACTGCACTCAGATATGCTGCCGTGGTATAATCTCTGTTTAGGTCTAAATAACACTGAAGTTTACTCTGTTTTCCTGCTGCTTCACTCCAGTAAATCAGATAATCTTCTTTGTGTGCGTTTATCATTTGATTGGGCTTTATTCTGTGGATGAGCATGTCCATGTCCTGATGCTGCCTGCTGTTAGCCATATTCGTTGAGTTGGGTTGTGTTTGGAGCTTCAGGACCATCTGAATCAGAGGGCTTTTTTCAATGTCCATTTCTTGGTTTTTGAGGGCTTTAAAATGATAAGAGTTGGGGTCACTCATTTTAATGTGTTTCCAAAATTTGACGGCTCGTTTCTCAATGCGCATGAGTAGAGGGTACTGACCTAATTCTGCCCTGCATGCATTGTTGGGTGTATTCCTCTGTACCCTGAGGATGCTCCTACAGAACTCTGCATGTAGGCTTTCAACTGGATTCTTATCCCACTTATCAAACTCGTGACTGAGGAGAGGACCCCACACTTCACTACCGTATAGCACTATCGGTTCAATCACTGACTGGAAAATTTTGAGCCAGATTCGAACTGGGATTTCTATTTGTGTTGATTTTTTAATGGCGTAAAAGGCCCTTCTCGCTTTCTCTTTCAGTTCATTCACAGCCAGATTTAGTTTTCCATTAGCACTTATCTTCAACCCAAGGTATGTGTAGCTTGTGGCAGGTTCAACTTTTGTCATACCAAGGGTGAAACTATGTTTCTTTCTCTGACCTCTGGGTTTTTTCTGGAATATTAGGGTTTTGGTTTTCTTTGGGTTAACGGTCAGGGCCCAGGTCTGACAGAAGCTGTGCAGGATATCCAGCTGCTGCTGTAGACCCTCTTGTGTTGGCGACAGCAGCACCAGATCATCTGCAAACAGCAGGAACTTTACATTGGAGTCGTATAGTGTGAGACCCGGCGTATCTGCTTGCTCTAGGAGCATTGCCAATTGATTGATGTAAATATTGAAGAGGGTCGGTGACAGTGGACAGCCCTGTCTCACACCCCGTCCCTGAGTGAAGAATTCTGTTCGCTTATTTGCAATTTTAATTGCGCACTGATTGTTCAAATACATTGTTTTTATAATGTTATATGTTTTACCGCCGATACCTGATTCTAGAAGTTTAGACAGCAGACCTTCATGCCAAATTGAATCAAACGCTTTCTGAAAATCTACAAAGCAAGCAAATATTTTGTTTTTGTTTTGATTGACGTATTTGTCAATCAGAGTCTGAAGGGTGAAGATATGGTCTGAGGTTCTGTAATTTGGCAGAAACCCAATCTGACTTTTGCTGAGGACATTGTGCTCTGTAAGGAAGCCTATGAGTCTGGTGTTGATAATGCTGCAGAACAGTTTTCCCAGATTACTGCTCACACAGATGCCTCTGTAATTATTAGGGTCTGATTTGTCTCCACTTTTGAATATGGGCGTTATTAATCCTTTATTCCATATGTCAGGAAAATGACCAACACTCAGAACCAAATTGAACAGTTTCATAATAGCCGACTGGAATTTGTGATTTATGTTTTTAATCATTTCATTAAGGATACCGTCTGGACCACTTGCCTTTTTTGTTGGTAGGACTTGTATTTTATCTAGTAGCTCTTTTTCAGTGATTGGGTAGTCTAACGGATTTTGGTATTTGCCAAATATTTGCTCTGCATGGATTAATTTATTATATATATGCGATTGTTCCGTACTCATGTTAATTTTACTAAACAGTTTTTCAAAGTGGTTTTTCCAGGTGTCTCCGTGTTGTATTGTCAGCTCTTCATGTTTCTTTTTATTAAGGAGGTTCCAGTTGTCCCAGAAATTGTTTGAATCAACAGATTCTTCAATTGTTTTAAGCTGTTTTTGGACGTACTCTTCTTTCTTTTTTCTGATTGTGTTTTTATATTTTTTAAGCTCCTCGCAGTACCGAACACGTAAATCTGTATTTTCTGGTTGTCTGTGTTTTTGATTTGCTAGTTGTCTTAAGTTTTTCCTTATTGTTTTACAATCAAAGTCAAACCATTTTTCATTCTCTTGTTTCTGTTTAAAAGTTTTCTTAGTAGTTTTAATATTAGATATTGTTGCCAAATAATCAAATATGTAATTTATGTTTTCTACAGCTAGATTAACACCATCTTCATTATGAGGATAACTTTTTTCCACAAATCCATCCAAAAGTAAACCTATTTGGGGGTCTTCAATTGCGTTCCTGTATCTGTCAGAGCTGTCTTGTACCCATCTATAACTATTTTTAATGTTATACAATTTACTGGTTTGTGAAAATATATTAGTATTTTTGTTCCTTTTTATATAAAGTGTAATTTGGCTGTGATCTGATAGAGGTGTTAGCGGTTTAACAGTGAATGCACTGAAAGAGAACAGATCTAAATCTGTGATCATGTAGTCAACTGTTGAGCTACCGAGATATGAACTATAGGTGTATCTGCCCAGAGAGTCTCCTCTCACCCTGCCATTGACCAGATACAGACCGAGGCTTCGACAGAGCTCAACTAGGAGCTTTCCGTTCTTATTTATTTGGGCATCAGAGTTAGTCCTAGAGATATTTACACTGTTTTCTTGATAACTCTGTCCAAATATGTACTTATTCCCACTATCTGTGGTACAGTCAGTTAAGGACCCTGTTCTAGCATTGAGATCTCCACACAGCAGTACACTTCCCTGGGTCTGGAAGTGGATTATTTGAGTCTGGATGGTCTCAAAGATTTTTTCATTATAGTATGGAGATTCGGATGGAGGAATGTATAGAGCACATAAGAATATGTCCTTTTTAGTTTGACTGAGCTGATTGTCAATTTTGAGCCAGATATGAGATTCTTCTTTTTTAATTAATTTGATGTATTTATCGATTTCCAGTTTGTGCCAGATTATCGTGCCCCCCGAATCTCTACCATGTTTAATTTTTTCATGTTTTTTAGATGAAATAGATATTTCACGGTATCCTGGGGGGCAAAGAGTGACCTCATCAGTTCTGCGCCATGTTTCTTGAAGTATTATGATGTCTGTGTTTGAAATGCTTTTCTTAAAATCCAAGGTGTTAACTTTACAGCCAAGACTGGATGAGTTAACACCCTGAATATTCCACAGTGAGATCGTCAGCGGTTTCATTTGGTCAACAAACAATTTTAACATTTCTCTAGAATAGAACCAATCCATATAAACCATAAAATACCTAAATCATTTACAATCCGTGTATCATTCGCTCAACCGCCCCTCCAAACCCAAACCAAAGACCAAAAACAAAAAAAACAACCTGCCCCCCCACCATCCGCCCCCCGAAAGGAAAGGAAACCACGAACAATGACCCTCCACCCGATCCCGCGCCCAGACCAAAAAAAGAAAAAAAACAAATAACGAGACCAGACGGACCCTAACCCTGACCACCCCATTCATCCAAATCCCCACGACCGAAGAAAATGACCGCCTCCAGGCCCCCCATCCACTCACAAAAAAAAACGAAAAAACGAGACCCCGGCTTCACTCCTGCTCCCCGACACAAGGGAAGGAAAACGGACAAAGGACCACAAAATCCACTACACACACGCAGGCGCGCTGAAACGCCCATCCCCCCCCGACCGGTCAACCAAATCCGAACCCGCAACGACGCACCCAAAACAAAAGTCCCCCTCGGCCCCGCCCGAACCACTACCATCCAATAATATAAGTCCACACACTCCATCACCCAAACCACACACAGCCAGCAGACCCCACCGCGCACGCACAAACCAAACAAAAACGCAAGCTAGCAGCATACTAGACACCCGCCACCAAAACAAGGCCATAGCCCTCCGCCAAACGCCCGGCGCCGCGCACCTGATGCCGAGCGAAGACAGCAACCCCCGAGCAGAACCCGGCCCGCACGATGCCCCCGAGCAAGGAACACACAACAACAACAACGACGACGATAACCACAACAACATCACCATCACCATTACCATCATCATCGCTACCATCACACACTCCGCCTCCATTCAATCCATGCACACGCAATGAAGTCCGCCAACCGCGCTCGGCCCAAACGACAGAACATGCAAACCCACACCACTAAATAACATTAATTCAAACAAAGCCGCAAAGGATATAAGTCCACACACTCCATCACCCGAACCACACACAGCCAGCAGACCCCACCGCGCACGCACAAACCAAACAAAAACGCAAGCCAGCAGCATACCAGACAACCGCCACCAAAACAAGGCCATAGCCCTCCACCAAACCCCCGGCGCCGCGCACCCGATGCTGAGCGAAGACAGCAACCCCCGAGCAGAACCCGGCCCACACGATGCCCCCGAGCAAGGAACAAACAAAACAATCAAAACCAAAATCCGTCAAATCACACCACCCGTCCCCCACTCCCCTCGATCCAAACGCAAGACCAGAAAACCAGACAAAGAGCCACCACCCATGTCCCCCCCTCCCTCCAGGAAACAAACAATGGAAAAACAAGCCGCCTCCCCGTCCCCCAATCCCCGGCCTGAATCTGAAAAAACGACCGAACGAACGACACACGGACTATCTACATATACAGTCATTATTATTATCAATCACATACAGACATTTATATTATTGAGATTATCTAGAGTGCAAGTAATTCTGAGTATTTTACTCACAACTATTCCATCATCCTTGTGCAGAGTAAATTGAGCATGTGTTTGATTTCTCTCAGACTGGTGCTGTGTGTGTCCACTGGTTGTTTTAGTGCTGCAGCGTAGCTCAGTTTTCCCTTTTCTTGTCTATGACTGCTGAGCTGTAGAGCAGGTGTCTGATTTGTCCAGGTGTTTCCACCTATCACAGGGGCTCCCCTGAGTCCAAGCTGTTTCCTCTGCTGGTGATGTGGTGGCACTACCAGATTCTGCCATTGTTGATGGTGTTGTGGGGCCGGCTGAGGGTGTGGGGTCCGAGGGCGTAGGTATGCTGGCATTGGGCGTGGATGTTGAGGGTGTGCTGGTACAGGGCATGGGTGCTGATGGTGTGCTGGCACAGGGCGTGGTTGCTGATGGTGTGGGTGCACTGGCACAGGGCGTGGATGCTGAGGGTGTGGGTGCACTGGCACAGGACGTGGGTGCTGATGGTCTGCTGGCATGGGGCGGGGGTGCTGATGGTGTGGGTGCACTGGCACAAGACGTGGGTGCTGATGGTCTGCTGGCACACGCCGTGGGTGCTGATGGTCTGCTGGAACAGGGCGTGGATGTTGAGAGTGTTGGTGCACTGGCACATAACGTGGGTGCTGATGGTGTGGGTGCTGCTGGTAGATGGAAGATGCAGAATAGGGCTCAGCCGGATGTGGATAAGAAGCACTGTGTGGTGATGCTTGAATAGCATGTGCTTTAGATTGAGGATTATGCAGTTCTCTTTTGCTCTTTGAGGTACTCTCTGAGGTACGACCGAGGGCAACATCTTTAAGATATTTAGCAAACACATGCACATTGTCTTTATGCAGATGGACGTGGTCTTGAAGATGGTGAATGCCCAGTGTAGGGTGATGTGCGATGCGAATGTTTGGTATTTCAGCACATCTACGGAAGATCTCTGTGTTCACTCTCTTTATAGTCTGCGGGTGGAAATCAGTTCTGGGTAGAAGGTTGGAGATGATTATTTTTGAAGATGGGAAAGTCTCTGTTGCTTTAACTGCCACTTTTGTAATGGATTGCGCAACTTTCTCTTGTTGTACCTTCAGGTCATTTGTCCCCACGTGTATGATGATATGGCTGGGATTACCAAGTTCCTCTTTGTCCAGCTGAAGAAGGGCACTAGCTGTGTTTGGGCACCAGCGTTTCAATGTTTTGTGATGGGGGAATAGCCGCTTCTCATTGATGTACTTGCCATTTGAGTCCATTAAAATAACAATTTCTGCGTTTCTGGATGTGTTCTTCTGATTACGGAGGTGTTTGGGCTCTTGTGTGTCTGCTCGCTGTGTGTTTGTCACAGGTGGTGTCTTGGTGGTGCTCGATGTAGGCCGATTGAGGGTTTCTGTATGTTCTCTCAGGCTTTGTATTTCTTTTTCTCTGATGATCAATTCTTCTTTCACAGTTGTCAGCTCAGTGTTTAAGGTGTTTTTGTCCAGTTGTAACTTTTTAATTTCTCCTCTCAGTTCTTCAACACTATCCTTGTATTCTCGTGTGAGCTGCTGCAGTTTGTTTTCAAGTTGTTGAAGGCGTTTGTTAGATGTAGTCTGTGACAGCACCAGTTCTCGGAGCTCCACAAGCTCCACCTCTTGTAGAGACAGGCTGTTGCGTATCTGAGTGACCGACTGCTCCAGTTGGGCATCACAGTCCAGGACGGGCTCTTCCAGCTCCAGGTCCAGCTCCAGCCTGGAGCTCCTGCCTTTAGCGCTGCTGTCTTCTCTCTCTGATTGTCTCTCCTGCTTTACCAGTGATTGTATCTCATTAAAGTTATCTTGAACAGAGATGAGACTTGTTTCATGTCCCTGAAACATTATTGTTCCATTGTGGTATATATTTACGGTTAAAAAGGGGGTGTCACTTTCCTCATCATGAACTTGGATCTGTCTTCCATTACAGATGCCATGCTTTTTAAAGTTCTTGTAATAGAGACAGATAGCTTTGTGCCAAGCATTGCTATTTTCTGTGTACAGCAGCAAATTAGTGATGGTGGATGTTTCTCCTCTTTGGTAATAGTCGGCCATTAGGGTCTCGGGGTGTGTCCTGAGCAGTTGATGTTTGTATGCCTTCTTGTCCTTCGCACTCTTCACTCTTTGTGGGTATGTGATGGTTTGGCTGTGGGGGACGGGCACAGAGGATGCTGCTGCTGCTGCCATTTTTAACTGTCACTTTTCTCTCAATCACTGATATGTTGTTAATTTGTCTTTAATTTAAGGTTTTGTCTTCCCTGTTTGTTGATTGAAGCTTCTGAGATGATTTCTCTTCTGGATGCTTCTTGATATTCACAACAATGCTTCCTCTTAGTTGTTTATATTTGAATCCAATGGTCAGTAATGTTATCCTTTTTTGCTTTTATCTTCAATTTATCATCACTATAATGTAGTTTTGTCTGATTTTGTCTTGCCTTAATGTTGATTGAAGAGCTTGATCTTAGATGATTTCCTCTGTGGTGTTTTGTTGTCCTCCTATATGTTTCCAGCTGCTCAAAAAACTGCTGTCCTCAGTTGTTTGTTTTCAAAAAATATATGCATAAAAGCTGATTTTCGGTTATTTTCTTATCCTTTTTGTATTTATCTTCAATTTATCTGATTGTATCCTGTTTATCTTCACTTTTATGTTGGTTTTGTCTGGATTGGTCCCTTCAAGAGTTTAAAAAATTGTTGAGTTTTAGGAGCTCAAGTGTAGCATGACCTCTCATTCAAATGGAATCTCTCTCTCTCTCTCTCTCTCTCTCTCTCTCTCTCTCTCTCTCTCTCTCTCTCTCTCTCTCTCTCTCTCTCTCTCTCTCTCTCTCTCTCTCTCAGACTCTGGATGATCTAGAGCAGAGGGTGAAGGAAGCAGGCATTGAGATCAGCGTGAGGCAAAGTTTCCTCACGGATCCTGCTGTGGCCGTCAAGAACCTCAAGGTGCTTTCACTTTCACTCATTTCATTTATGACCTTGCTTCCATGGCAACATGGAGGTGTTTCTGTCAGTGCCATGTTAGGGGAATCAGATCAACTTCACAACAACATCCCATGATTCTCTGACAGATGAGAAATGCACGTAGATTTAAGTTGTGTCAACCCAAAAACAGACCGAAAAAAAATTAAGCATAATATAGATCCTATTGAGAGCATGATGAGGTATCAGATGTTTTCATTACAGAATTTTTGTGGCACAAATAATTATATTATAATTTATATTACAATATTTATAGTAATCTTTTTTTAAAAATGCGACTGTTGATTTTCTTCATGTTTAATTAATCAAAACATCTCTGTGTATTTATTTAGCTGAATCTATTGCTGAATGCATTTATTTACAAAGGGATTTCCTGGAAAGCTGGAATTTCCTGTAAAATTGTTTTTTGGCATCATTGTTATTATCAAACTGCATATATTGTGAAACAACAATGAACATATTTAATTTATTTGTAAATATCCTGATGATGGTTAGTACCATTATTAGACAGTTTTTTGTATTATGATTATGATAATATTTTTATACAACATAATCAGATGAATATGAAACATATTTATTTTGATTTTATAATAATGGGAGAATTAAACATTAATTATATCAATTTGAATTTTACAATTATATAAAACAAATTTGCAAATGCGAACATTTTTTATATGCGAAAATATTTTAAACAGTCCATAATTCAAATACCAATCTTGAGTTTGCACCAAATGTGAATATAATTTGGATATAATTTTATAATAGCATTCGCAGGAGTAGATTACATACAAAATCAATGCAAACACATGTATAGAAGGAATTTACTTGGCGGCTTGACTAATAGGAAATCTGGGCATTTCAGTAGTTACTTAAGTTAAAAAACAATCAACTCAAGCGTAAAATGAGCAAGGCACCAAATTAAAAGAAAACTTTTAAATGAATATTTGAATCAACAAAACACGACACATGACATACATAACATTCTGTAATTTCGTTATTGTTGTGTAATATGCTAATGAGCACTTAGGGGTAAAGTATGTTTATGAAAATGTCATGAATAAAATGTCACAATACAGAAATGCAGTAGCCCTGAAATAGATTTAATTTATTTTAAGCAAGATATCCTTATTTTTTTCTTTCATGTTGGTTGATGTTGCCCTGAAGATTTCCCAATCAACACATCCACATACAAAAACAGGCACACGCACCTTTATTGTGATTGGCTAGCTCTGGGTCTGTCACGCCAAAGGACATCATTTAAGTCCGGGAGGAAAATATAACGATGCAGGGATCTGATCTCGTTCTTGAGGAGAATCGGTTTAATTGGAACATGGGTCAGATGATCTGTTTCCCCCCCTCGTCCTGCTCTCTCCAGTGACTGCTAGGCCCCTGGCTTCCTCTCTAGCAAAGGCCTGCCATGTGTGCCGTCCTAGATCTGGTCCACAAGATTAATGGAGTACCACCAGAGAACCATGGTAACCTGGAATATAGCACACCGCTGAGAGGGGAAAGAAGTACTGATTGGACTGCTTGTCCAAACCAAAATTACTGCAGCGTTTTGCATAGCAGCACTTTTAAATACTAAAGGGACCTCCCTCTCATGCTAATTCACTGACTTCTGCAAATTGTTGTATTCATTTTTTTGTTCTAATCATCAATTCTCCCTCTGCTCCCACAGAGGCAAGATGCTCGCATCATCGTGGGGCTGTTTTACGAAACGGAAGCCAGGAAAGTGTTTTGTGAGGTTGGTAATCAGCCATCATGCTGAGCGTGATTAATCTTTGTCAGTGTCAAAGGGGAAACATGGTGTTTCTGTTCATTTTTCATTCTTGGCTGAAGTCGTTTCCTAACACGACCTGTTTCACACAACCCAACTGCAGGTCTATAAGGAGAAGCTGTATGGGAAAAAGTATGTGTGGTTTCTGATTGGCTGGTATGCTGACAACTGGTTCAAGATCAAAGACCCATCCATCAACTGCACTGTTGAGCAGATGACAGAAGCTGTGGAGGGACATGTGACCACTGAGATTGTCATGCTCAACCCAGAGACAGTGAGAGGGGCCTCCAACCTGGTGAGTGGGCTTGAAAAATCTCTATTTTCTGCTTTCTGTATTGCATGGTTTGTGCCCTGAGGCTAGGCCCATCCTGTGGACTTGCGGAATGGTATCTCAAATCATGAAGTCATGCTTTGAAGCATTGTTGGTTGTTACCTGCAATATAGGCAAGTTTATTTATATAGCACATGTCATACACAGTGGCAATTCAAAGTGCTTTACATAAATAGGAATAAATGAGACATAAAAACAGAATAAGAACAGATTAAAATGTGTTAAAACAGGTTATAAAAGAATGAAACGGAAAAGAAAGACACAATAGTCTGATCTGTCGGTTGAAATATGTTGGTTGAAAATGCAGGTAAAAGAATAAGAACACAGGCTTACACCTAAGGAAGAGCATAACCGGTCATAACCAGCCCTGGGCGCTATATTGATTTTGTACAGCACATTGATACAGTTGAAGGAAAAATGATTTGCTCTTGTGAAATTTGCATTCTTTTAAAAATATTTCCCAAGTGCTGTTTAATGCAGTGTACATTTTTAAGCACATTTTAAAACATAAGAGTTTTAATAAATAATTTCTAATAAATTATTTATTTCATCTTATATAATGTCTTACATAATATTTTAGTTATTTTGCAAAATGCTAGTATTTAGCTTAAAGTCTTAATTAAGTTAAGGGGCTGTGCTGATA
>CAIGQQ010000001.1:17255035-17269200 GCA_903798035.1 Danio albolineatus
ATCACATAAAGAAGATGGACCCCTCAGTCATTTTAGAAGAGTAGAACCCTTTCTTGTTTTTTTAGTATTTTTTTTATTTATATATTTATATTTTTTATATATATATATATTTTTTTTATTTTATTATTATTATTTTAATTTATTATAATTTTTCTCTTTTTTCTTTCCTTTCCTTATGTATGAGAGTAAAATATGTTATAGTTAACATTGTTATTCATTTGTATTTTATCTTAATATTATTTATATATTTTTATAGAACCTGAAACTATACGTGTGCGACGAGTTTTGTTTGTTTGTTGTGTAAAAAAAAAGAAAAAGTGAAAAGCTAATTGTACTGTATGTTTCATATCTAACATGCTTAATAAAAATACTTTTGAAAAAAAAAATGTCTTAATTAAGTTAACAGGGCAAGTTTGGTTACTTATCATTGGACAATAGTGGTTTGTTCTGTAGCCCTGATCTGAATAATGCTGAACTTGAATAGTTTTGTTTTTTAAAAACTGCTTTTATTCCAGCCAAACTAACAATAAGACCTTCCTTGGTATAATCAAATATTATTGTAAAAAATATTCCTTGCTCTTTTAAGTGTCAAAAAAGAAAATATCAAATTCAAAGCAGGGCTAATATTAACTGTAATACTAGTGAAAAGCTGTTTTTTGAAAGCTAGTCTGACATCATGTGTCAAGTTTCTTGGTCCAAACTCTCTTTTAGATTACACGGAAGTCTCAACAAATTATGCTAATATTCGCTCATTGTGTGCTTAAATACTCTTTAAAATCATAATTTTAATGCTCATACCCATGTCTAATCTCTTCAATAATTTATTGACATTTTTGTTTGGGATTCAGCAAGTCCAGAAACTGGACACCATTCATTCATGCATTCATTTTCATTCGGCTTAGTTCTTGATTTGTCAGGGGTCGCCACAGCGGAATGCACCACCAACTTATCCAGCATATGTTTTTCGCAGGGGATGCCCTTCAAGCCGCAGCCCAATACTAGGAAACACCCATACACTCTCGTATTCACACACTCTCACATACACTACGACCAATTTAGTTAATCCATTTCACCTGTAGCACATATCTTCGGACTGTGGGGGATTCCGAAGTACACAGAGAACACCCACGCTAACATGCAAACTCTACGCAGAAATGTCAACTGACCTAGCCAGGACTCAAACCAGCAACACTGGACACCATGATTTTGTAAAAGATTCACTTTAATTTGTGATATGACTAAACAATTATCATAAATGCCAATTGGGTTTTCTCAATTCAGAGGCTTGGCCCAGGAAACAGTATTCCAGTGTCATACCTTAACAACCAGATAAATAATCGTCACTGAAGAAACAGTGGAGATATTGTGAGCTGCAGCAGGGAAAGTGCATAATTCAGTATTAAGAGCTTAAAAAAGATTCATTTAACACATATAGTTTGAAGTGGTTTGCCCCGTCAGATGCTCTGACAGAGACAGATGCTGCTGACAGATGTGTTTGAAATGTGATTGAAATGTGGTGTTTTCCTCTGTGCATAGCTTTCATTTCACAGGTACACCCTCCATCTGTAAATGTTAGAAAGTTGTTTTTTTTTCAGAAAATCATTAATTTTGTTTAACATTGTAATAATGCAATGGTGTGCTGCCATATTAGAATGCCATGTCATTTTGAGTGTTTTTGCACTATTTAGCGAAGCCTGGTTGTAAAAAAAATGCCTTAGCTTTAATAGCAATAGTTTAATATGAACATTGTTTTATTGGACAACTTTTGGAAGGATGTTAAAAAAAGCTAAACATACAGATTTTTTAATTGAAATATAAACATGTAAAATGCCTCAATATATGCTGTGAATTTGAATGTAAACAAATAGAATACAGAAAAAAAAAACAATTTCAAAGAAATGTATATTATTGGTTATACTTTAATTGATAAGCAACCAGCTTAGCTAGTACAGTAAGTCCCATTCAATGAATTCCAAAATGATATAGAAACTACGTACAGTAGTGGCAACCACTTAGTATATCTTAGCAACTTAATAATAATAATAATGGTGGAAATGTATTTTTTGTTAAAGATATTTTATGTTGGCTATTTTTTTTGGTTCGAAAATAAATTAAATCAAATCAAAATAATAATAAAAATACTAATAATAATAAGAAGAATACATTTTATTTGTAATGCGCTTTTCTCAAACTCAAAGCACCACAAGGCAAAAACACTAAAACAGTAGAAACAATAAATCATTTTTAAAATTCTGCTAAAGAGGTGAGTCTTCAGAAGCTTAAAACAGTCCAGAGAAATGACATTCCTAATGGAAATGGGTAATACATTCCATAATTTTGGTGCCCTACCAAAATGCCCTACCACCCATGGTGTTAAGTCTGCAGCAATAACAGGAGTAGAAAGTGTCACAAGATCACAGATGTAATCAGGAGCTAGCCTACGTACTGCTTTACAAGTTAAAATCAAGTCTTAAAATCAATGTGTGACCTATGGTAGCCAATGAAGTTGCTGGAGAACAGGTGTGATGTGATGGCGAGAGGATGTATGAGTCAGAACACGTGCGAGAGAATTTTGAATATACTGTAATCTTTTTTATAATAGCAACATGATACCAGCCTCTACAAACACCTTATTACTGCATATAATTAGCAATATAACATAGTATTTTGTGTAATGCAGCTAATAAACACCCAGCAAAATGCATTGCAGCATCATAAGCGCCATTAAAAATAACCATGTAGCAACACATTAGTGACTACTTTTTCACCTGCATAGTATCACACCAGAATGGACATGCTAGCAACCACGCTGTTAAGAACTAAATATATCTTATATTGTGTTCCTCACACTTACACACTATATACTTGTTCATTATGCATTTAACCAACTAGTGTATGAACATTACATACCTGGCAACATTGGGATGTGAAAATAAGGGATATGCCCACAATAATAAGGACTTTGATTACATTAAATAACAGAGGTGTCACTTTAAAAATGCACACATCTAACGTTATGATGAAACCATTGCTTTCCTGTTTTTTATGCTCATTTAGGAAAAAATTAGTTGTGTTTGGTGAAAAACAACCCCACTAAGATCAACATCTTTAGATGTTATTATTATTAATTATGTGTATATGTCTGTATTCAAACACGCACCTAAAACCCAGACTTTCGTTCCGCTTCAAATCGCATGTACAGAATCTGTTTGGGAAACAGCGTCTATTTATCACTATGGAGCGCATCTGACAGTCACGCACCACTTTATGACTGTTTTGAGAATTGCTTAGGAGGAGCGACGGCACCTGTAATGAAAAGGAAAGGGAATCCCACCATTTTTATATTTATTTCAAAGTGTTTTCATGCCTAAATAAAATGAAAGCACAGAACAGACTCATGTTTAAGAGCAAGGGGCGGCCCCTGGTGGTTCGGCGGTATGGGTTGCGTATAGGAAGGATCGGCTCTTTAATGTTTATTGCCACCCTTCAGAGAAAGACTGAAAATTCGGGAGGAATACGGGAAAACACCTTTACGGGATGTTAGTGGGATAGAATTGTAAAAAACGGGAGGATCCCAGGAAAAACAGGAGGGTTGACAGGTGTGACATTACAAGGTTATTTTTCAGTCAGTACCACATTCTGCCACTTCCACCACAGTATTAAAGGGGTAGTTCACTGAAAAATGAACATTCTGCCATCATTTACTCACCCTTGAGGTGTTCCAACAGTTGAACGCATTAATTGCCCAACATTACAAACATTTCTGTTAAATAAATGCATCAATCTTTACTGATATTTAACTGCAACTACAACCATTAAAAGCACTGTGTCAGTTCATGGCAGTGATGTAATAATAATTTAATCAATGAACAAATAAAGAGAGAGAGAGAGAGAGAGAGAGAGAGAGAGAGAGAGAGAGAGAGAGAATTTGCATATATCAAGGCATTTTTTCAGCATCAATGAATTCTGTTTTGTATCTATTGGCCATCAGCCACCCTGTACTCCGCATGTCCTCACCGGCCATTGAAAAACCCATAAAGATCAACCACCAGTGTCCCGTGTGGTTCCATATGCTGCACAGTTTACAATGACATCATCCTCAGATTATTGCAGTGCAGACAAGCTTCGTTCTGTTTAGAATAACGAATTCAGTTTTCCCACTGGGATTAGCTCAAACCCTACCGTTATATCTTTAGCAGTGCACGCACTATTCTCAGAGCCGAAAACCCAAAGAGTCCTGTAGGGGTCAGAGCTCTCAGGTCCAACTGCGGTACCCCTGGGAGAGCTGGATGGACAGGTGTGAGCTCAAGGGGGGTGCTGTCTGGAGCCCACCCAACTCCGGGGCTCTGTGTTGGGAATTGGCTCGCATGCATATGTCCCTGCTGTTTTCCTGGATCCGGAGCAATCTGGGCACACGTCCAGACACCTATGCTTCACATCTGACGTAAAAAGACTGTCATGTTGGACAGGCGCATTTGCGATAAGATGGCCATGTTAAATTGGTTCAACATCACAATAATTTGTTCCCCTCATCCTTGCCTTACCCCACACTTTGAGGATGTAATTTAAAGTGAGGCAAATGCTGTAGTTTCACGCCGTTCTCCAGTGTTTATTTGCATCAAGCAATCATCCAGATGCCCATCTGCAGCTTGGCTCATTTCCTAAAACGCACCTGTTTGAAGCAGAGGAAGGTGCCTCAGCTGTTTCTATAAGGTGTGAAAAATGTCAAGGAAATCGGTTTTCGTTTGCCTCTGCGATAAGAGCGCGCCAACTCTATTTCTTTTCCCAGTTCCCCCCTTAATGACATGGAACATCTTCAGAGTGTGTGTGTGAAAGCGGGAGTTTATTTTTGGCGCTTCAGGTCCTGGTGTGTGTGAATGAAGATTTCACACCCAGGAGAAAAGTACCTCCATCTATATGATGCACTCCCGTGGTGATGAACTGTACTGTAACTTACCTTGACCCCACTTTCGCTTTCTAGCCGTCAGAAGTCTGGCAGGTTTTTTCGATTCAGTGCTTTTATTTTTTTTTGTTATTTAACTTTTTTTTTTTCAGAACAACACCTTTCCCAACATTTAACCCCCTTACAGGTGAGGGAAGAGATAATAATAGTAATAATAACATAACAAATACACTTCCATCAAACCTTTTTTCCTTTTAGATGAAACATTTGCACATGAAATTACTCAAACAGTTTATGTTGATTATTGTTTAATCTTTAAATTTACATATCTAAATATCTTATACTGGGCGCCACGGTGGCGTAGTGAGTAGCACGTTCGCCTCACAGCAAGAAGGTCGCTGGTTCGAGTCCCGGCTGGGTCAGTTGGCATTTCTGTGTGGAGTTTGCATGTTCTCCCCGTGGTTGCGTGGGTTTCCTTCGGGGTGCTCCGGTTTCCCCCACAAGTCCAAAGACATGTGGTATAGGTGAATTGGGTTGGCTAAATTGTCCGTAGTGTATGAGTGTGAATGTGTGTGTGTATGGATGTTTCCCAGAGATGGGTTGCGGCTGGAAGGGCATCTGCTGCGTAAAAAATATGCTGGATAAGTTGGCGGTTGATTCCGCTGTGGCGACCCCGGATTAATAAAGGCACTAAGCCGACAAGAAAATGAATGAATGAATATCTTATACTAATACTTCTCAGATTTAATATCGTTCTTCATTTATAGACATGTGGTCATTTTATCCATTATGCAGGGTTTGGGTGCTGAAAATCCTTGGAAATGCTTGAAACATTTTCAAGGTTTGAATAGTGCTTAGATTTTGGATAAAGTGCATGAAACTACTTGAAAATGTAACTGTGTTGCTTTGATTATAATTGATCCTACTAAATAGGTTAGAATAATTAACTCATTCATTCATTCATTCATTCATTTAACTTCAGCTTAGTCCTGTTATTCATCAGGGGTTGCCATGGCGGAATGAACCGGCAACTTATCCAGAATGTGTTTTACACAGTGGATGCCCTTACAGCTGCAACCCAGTACTGGGAAACACCCATCCACCCACACACACACTACGGCCAATTTTCACCCGGAAGAACCAACGTGAACACAGGGAGATAATAATTAACTATTAAAATGAAATAAATATTTTTGCTTTTCCATAAAATGAAAACAATGCATGGATATTACTGCTTCATGAGCAAAGAATGCATGAAATCAAAATCAAAATGAATTTAAGGTGAAAGATGACACATTTATGATGTGAGTAAATTACATTTAAGAGAGTAAATGACAGTAATTCAGCGTGGGCTTTGGCCTAACATGTCATTCAAACATTTCCTTAGAATATCAGAATCAGAATCAGTTTTATTGCCAAGTGTGCTTTACACACACAAGGAATTTGCTTTAGCTACAGAAGCTTCCAGTGTACATAAAGTGACAAGTGACAACACAGAATAAATATTAAAAAAAGAGGACGATAGACATTAAACAGAGATGCAGTCAGTCCAACGATCTGGATGTTGAACTGTATGTGCAGATTTGTTATAAATATACAGGTTATAAGGTGCTGTGTACAGATGCGTAAGAAGTATTGCATTGTATATTGTTATAAGGTGCTGTGTACAGATGCATAAGAAGTATTGTATTGTATATTGTTATAAGGTGCTGTGTACAAGTGCGTATGAGAAGGTATTGCACGTTTATTGCACAATAGGAAAAATATGAACTGTTCATGAGGTAGATAGCCTGAGGAAAGAAACTTTTCCTGTGTCTGGCTGTTTTCGTGCTCGGTGCTCTGTAGCGCCGGCCAGACGGTAACAGTTCGAGCAGGAAGTGTGCTGGGTGCGAGGCGTCCAGGGTGATTTTGCGAGCCTTTTTACTCACTGTGGTAGAGTACAGTTCTTGAAGTGTAGGAAGGGTAGTGCCAGTTATTCGTTCAGCAGTCCGGACTATTCGCTGTAGTCTACGGAGGTCGGATTTGGCTGCTGAGCCGAACCAGACGGTGATTGAAGTGCAGAGGATGGACTGGATATTGTACTATAGAATACTATAAATGTGAAGTATGTATGTGCACGTCATTATGTCATTTGGAACATTTGTGAAGTGATTGAAAATGGACCTGGAAAGTTCTTGAAAAGGGCTAATTTGACATTGGAAAAGGTGAAAGAGCATTGTTTATACAGTTAAAGTCAAAATTATTAGCCCTCCTGTGACTTTTTTTAAAAGTATTTCCCAAACAGAAAAAGAAAATTTTCACAGTATTTCTTATGATATTATAAAGTCCTATTTGTTTTATTTTGGCTATAATAAAAGCAGTTTTTAATTGTTTAAAAAACATTTTAAGGTTAATATTATTAGCCCCCTCATGCAATATTTTTTTTCGATTGTCTACAAACCAAACTACTGTTCTGCAATGATTTGCCTTATTATCCTAACTTGCCTAATTAACCTTGTTAAGTCATTAATTTGCGCTTTAAACTGAATACTAGTATCTTGAAAAGTATATAGAAAAATATTATGTACTGTCATCATGGCAAAGATGAAAGAAACCAGTTATTAGAAATGAGTTATTAAACTATTATGTTTAGAAATGTCATGAAAAAAATCTTCTTTCCGTTAAACAGAAATTGGAGTGAAATTTAAACAGGGCGGGCTAATAATTCATGTAGGCTAATAATTCAGACTTCAACTGTAGACCTGATTTAGCCTCAGTTACTTTATATTGACTGTGAACCCAGGCTTAAAGTCCATCATGCATAAACTCTTGTTAGTGCACTACATTTTTGCCATCTGTATGCATGCCAGATGATACAGTTTGCCTTTTCTTTGATCCAGACCTCACAGGAGTTTCTAGCGCAGCTGATGTCCAAGCTGGGCGGTAAGAATCCAGAGGAGACTGGAGGATTTCAGGAAGCTCCTCTGGCGTATGATGCAGTATGGGCCCTGGCTCTGGCACTCAATAAGACGGTGGGGCCCTTGAAGGCAAAAGGCCGCAGATTGGAAGACTTTAATTATAATAACAAGGACATCACGGCGGAGATCTACCGAGCCCTGAACACAAGTTCATTTGAGGGGGTTTCGGTGAGTGAAAATCTTGGCTAGAATTATAAATGATTGTGATGTTGTTAATATTATTTTAAAATGAACACTTACCAGATTGCATCAGCGTATGTTTTTTTTTTAGATCGTTTATACCAGGGGTTCCCAAACATTTCCCCCATTTCCGATCCCCAAAATAACAAAGTGACTCGCGACCCCCAATATTCTCTGAGGTGGTTATAGATATATAATCCTTGCACACAATAAGTCTATTCGTTGTTTAATTTTGGAGAACGCCACTCGGACTCCACCTTTTGGCCTGTATTTATTTTTAATGTACATGCCGTAAAGGTGTCAGTAAAGTTTAAACTGGTGCCATAAAATCAGTGTGCTGCTTCTGACACTATTGCTGTGTCTTTAATATAATGTAATCATCACAGGGGTCGCAAAAAAAAAATATCAACAGGCTCATGGCTTTTTATTTGCATGTTGTTTTTTAATGTTCATTTTTAACATGTTACCAATGTTACTTTTCTCCAGTAGTTTATGGATAAAATATGGTAATTCTAATAGTTTATTACAATAAATTAGATTTTTGGAAATTGACCCCCCATCCAGCGACCCCAAGCCCCCCAATCCCCCAACATCTATGTTGGTCCTGGAACATAACTGTATTCAAAAATGTAATCCATTCCTATTTCCTACTCCTAAACCCAACCAAAACTGTAAATTATTCCCAAATCAGATAGGCATAATAGTTGGAAACCAATCATGTAGAAGTGCATAAACCTAACCGTAAGTCTAAACTTAACATAAATGGTAAATATATCCCTTAATTCTGATTGGCTGATTGGATGTTGTTCCAGGATCAACATAGAAGTAAATCCAGGACATGTCCTACTTGGTGAAATCAGGTTGCCGTAAGGAATATAGGGTGACTGTATAGCACAATAAAATATGTATAGCACAAATAAATATGATAACAGTTTTACTGTTTTATCAGCGTTTTGAGTATTTATACTTATAAATATACTTGGCTAATGCTTTTGCTTAAGCAACAAATCCCACCATTAACTACTGGCTTATTGCCTGCTCATTCATAAGATATTGGCTGTTTATTGGTACCTATAAAGTATGATCGTATTCTACATTCCTAATTGTACTTAATACCTAAACCCTACTACTACCTTGCTGGCTATTAATAAGCAAATTAGTAGTTTATTGAGGTAAAAGTCATTGTTAATTATTATAACAAGAATTGTACTTTGAATTAAAGTATGATAATATATTTATATAAAATAGATTTGATCTTCTAACACTCCTGTTTCTATTTTTTTTGTGTGTACTTCATTAGACAAACTTGAAATTATAAGAGTATTTCCATATTGTTGTTCTTTTGTTTCTTTGATTACCTTTTTGTTCAAATTTGTAAGTTGGTTTTGATAAAAAATGTCAGACAAATAAAGGTAAATGCAGTATTTTTATTTCATTGATTTACATTACAAGCTATTAGAGTCTTATTTGATCATGGAAATATCACCAGCTACAAAAAAAATATTTTCATTTTTATTTATTTTCTTGATCCGGACCAAACAAATCAAGAGAGACAAACTACACAGTGTGAACACCCCTCTAAAACAACACTGATGCTAAAGTAGAAGTATAATAGATAGGCTGCACAATATATCTTTCAGCATTGATATATGCAATAGTCACATTGCAAAGAATTGGATTATAGTTGACAAGGAGCCACAGAATTGTTATTAATCACTGTATGTATATAGAATTTGTACAATTTATGCAACAACAACAAAAAATGTTTTTCTTAGTATTTTTGTCTTCCTTTCTAGTCCAAATATCTGCATTTTAAAGTGAAAACAACATAATTTTACTAAACCCACTGGCCGATAATTTTGCTTGTTTTAAGATAAAACTCTTAATTTTCTCTTATTTCATCAGGCTTTTAAAACCAAACAATATTTTTAGCTATTTGGACTAGAAAAGAGACAAAGCAAAGTAAGAAAAGCTTTTTTTTGCATTGTGATTATTCAATTTCTGCACCTGAATACTGTTCGACTCCCCAGAAAACCGTCTAATAGAGCTATTCAAATGAAACATTATCACATTATCTATCGCAGAATAAAGAAAATACTGCAATATTAGATTTTTCCAGAATCATGCAGCCCTATAATAGAGGCATAACAATATTTCCATTCTCTGTCAGGGTCATGTGGTGTTCGACGCCCAGGGCTCCAGGATGGCTTGGACCCTCATTGAACAACTGCAAGGTAAGCAAAGTGAAAGTCATTTTATGATTTATTTCCCTATGAAAACTGTAAAGTGCAGATATAATAAAGGGTACATGGGAGTGGACAGCAGGTGTAGTCAGTATGCATGGATGCTTCTGCTCAATTCTAAAATGATGAACGACTCTGCGATCATTGTTCTCGCTCCATTTGGAAAGTAGCACAGGTGTCAGGCAAAACACTGTTTTTCCTGGGTTCAAAAGCTCCAGAGCTGTAATCATTTTGCCAAAGCTAGAAGAACGATGCTTGATTTTTTTTTCCCCTCAGCTCTCATCCTCCCTCAAAAAATATGACTGAAGAGGGAAAAATTACATGTGCATGAAATGTTAATACAATTCAGTGAATATTTCAGTAGGCATGGTTCAGAAGAAGCCACTCTCATATCTATGCTAAATTAGATTATTTTTAAAAAACCCATTAGTTCTTGTCAGTTTTTACAGTAAAATCTATCATTCTGAGACTTAAAAATATTCACTTTAAAAATGTGGATATTTATGCTGAGTGTTTCTTTGTTTTTTGTTACACTGACTCAAACAACTTGGGATTTATACACACACCGTATGCAGTGTCACGCAATAGCAAAGTGTTTTTCTTATTAAAACTTTTCTAGGTCTCTTATGACTTCATAACATTTTGAACTTATTTAAAAAGAGCCATGGCTTTCTTTAGTGTGCAACTTTTCAAAGAGAGCAAATGTACACTCAGTTCACCCTGAACAAAAGTGAGAGTTCAAAATAGAGTAAAAAAGACGTTCTTCGGTGGAAAGATACCTACTTCAGTGTGGTTATGGCAGAAGTCACTTGCTGTAGGTGTTTCAGGTGTATCTGTGCTCTACATTAACAAACGCTTGCTTTATATTCGATATAAAACTCTTGACTGTGTGCTTTTCTGCATGTACAGTTGTTTTCAGTCCCCCCACACCACTTCTATGAGGTTGAGCTCTAGGATTTCACTTTTCCAATCGATAGCCTAACATTTAGTCTTTTTTGAGACTATTTTTATGGCTTCGCTTGAGGGTTTTGAGTCATTTTATTGCGAGCTCTGCTTTGTACATGTCTGTATTTCAGCTTTAGCTTTTTGACAGACTTTCTCACGTGGTCTAGTCCTCTGGTACAATGTGGGATTCATGGTTTACCCTATGATGCCAAGCTGACAGGCCCTCGGGCAGAAAATAACCGCAAACCAATAAAGCGTCCACCAGCGTACTTTACGGTTGCTTCGAGGGTCTTTTTGTTTTTTTATTAAAGCCGTCAAAGCAAAGCCGTCCCCCCTGTCTGGCCGAACGGCTCTACCTCTGTCTCATCTGTCTAGAACATATTGTTCCATTAGGTCTTGTTCATAACTGTTTGTAGACATGTATTAAATATTAAAATGAGAATTGCTCATTTGCATAAGTAATCAGGACCTTTCCTGTGATCCTGAAATTGAGTTCATGATGAAACTGCTTTCAGACAGACTTTCAGAGCACCAAACCACCATTGCTACATATCTAAAACAGTGATCCTATACACTTTTTAGAGCTTAATTATTAATATTGTACTCAATATAGATTTTTTTAAACTATTAGAATGTAAAATTATAATGTTTTTTATGAATTACGTATATTTTATATTATTTTACATTGTTTTAAGCCCCCCTTAATACGTTTTTATCATGTACAACAAATTTAAGTGAGAATTTGAAGTAGAAATTGAGACATACCTTTCTCACAAAAATGGACATTTGAAAATAATTTTACTTCCTAAGATCCCATTTTTTATTTTTATCCCCCAAACCACCAAACCTCAAGCACAGAATTGTGGGATATCAAAGAAGGAATCCATTTATTCTGCTTTCAAAAGCCATCCAGATGAAAGCATCTTACTAGACGGGATGTTACTCAAAAATTGAATTCGGAGTGCCTGGCTGACGTCTTACCTCTATGTAGGCAGCATTTTTCAACCTGTGATTTACCATATGTGCAGTTCTGATGGCACGATGAAGAGGTAAATTAATTTATAAAGGGCAGCATGTGATTTCCTGCTGAGGTCATTGTGTTGCCTATGAATCCAGTTTCCTTAGGAGGTGCCTTTGTGCCTTGCTGATCGTTATAGCCTTTGGACAGAGACTATATAAAATCCTACAGTTCACAGTGCATGACAGTGCAAATCCTGCACCAGGTTCAGATATCTCACCATAAACCTGTGATATAGAGTTATGTCAGTGTATAAATGTGGCTTCCATTGTAAAAGAATTGATGGTAAGTTTAAAGGTTCACATGAGCACAGTGACCTCCATTATTGTTCAGTAAAAGGAGTTTGAAGCTACCACAACTCTTTATGAATATGGCAATTTGAGCAGATTGGTCATTTGGCCTAGTCTGGAAAAGGTTAGGCAGGTTAACCAGAATCCAAGACCGCATCCAAAGGTGTTTAGAGCCTCTTGGAAGTTGCCAATGTTGTTGGAATGGGAATCTAACAAGGCAACCATTATAAGAATGACTTGTCAATTACAAAATCAAATTACAAGCAGCATCTGGAGCACCAATGGATGCGTTTTTCCATCCAGCCTTGTTTCCAAACTTAAATATTCCATTTGAATTTCACACACAATTCCCAACACAGTGACAGGGGCATCTCTTCCTTCATTTCCTTGTTAACCTCCCCAAGTGACAAGTGTATTGTGACTGCAACCTCAGCTGTCGCATTCAGATTGGATCCTTTTCTCTCTCCTGTCGTTTGTTTTCGGTCTTTGTATTGGCGTCGTTTCAAAAGCTGTCTTTTTGATCAGTGTGCCTGTGTTCCCCTGTTCAATCTGTCACATTGCTTTGTGTCTCTGCCGGTGCCCAGATCCTACGTCAATCCCTTTTTGTTTGACACAATAAAAAATAGAACTCGATTTTAAACATTTTCTGAAGAAAAATATGAGTCGTTGCCCCTCCAGAACTGGCTGCCACTCTGTTACATTGTTCTAGGCGGCTCCTGTTGCTCTGTGTCTGCCAAGATGTCGCTGTGCAGTTGCTATGGTGTTCTATATGGTGCATGGGTGGTTGCCACTTGAATTCCAAAAAAGATCAGTCTGGCCATTCTCCTCTGACCTCTGGCATCAACAAGGCATTTTCGCCCACAGAACTGCCACTCACTGGATATTTTTTATTATTCGGACCATTCTCTGTAAACCCTAGAGATGGCTGTGCGTGAACATCCCAGTAGATCAGCAGTTTCTGAAATACTCAGACCAGCCTATCTGGCACCAACAACCATGGCGCGTTCAAATCACCTTTCTTCCTTATTCTGATGCTCAGTTTGAACTTCAGCAGATCGTCTTGACCATGTCTACATGCCTAAATGTATTGAGTTGCTGCAATGTGATTGGCTGACTAGAAATTTGCATTAATTATCAGTTGGACAAGTGTATCTAATAAAGTGGCAGGTGAATGTATATATATAGTAGTGCCACGTTCTTGCAACACCAGAGAATACCAGTTCATCAACATGGAGGAAAAGCTTGTTATTAGTAATCACCATATTTTATGATCAGTCTTTATATAAACACAGGAACTTGTACCGGAGGGACCAAGCTTGAAAGGAAGTGGCAGATGCAGTTGGTGAATATGCTGTGTATAGTGGTACATGACTGGCTGTTGTCACTATAACAATCACAGCATTGCTAGGTTTAATCTCCCGATTTGAAAAAGCCCCTAATAAAATTTCACTCATATTACGATTTAAAGATGATTTATTTGCCTGGGCATTGTTATTCTGTTGCTAGGTGGTTGCTAGGGCATTGTTTTTGTGCCAATTAGAAAAATACTAAAAACTGTTTAAACGTACACCAACTATTGAGCTCATTGTTTACTGATTGAAGTGAAAAGCTTCCATCAAAGCTGTGAGT
>CAIGQQ010000001.1:17269210-17289102 GCA_903798035.1 Danio albolineatus
GCTAGGGCGTGTGCAGTTGGACAGTTGCTAATTTAATGTGTTGCTATTTTGTTGCCTATATAGTTCCTATAGCTAATCATGTGAATGGTTTCGAAATTGCGGGAGGATGACACCAAAGCAAGCTAATAGGATGCTATCTGAATGGAGGAAATTATAGTCTGGAGATTAGCCTTCCCTCTCGATGCCTGGATCACACAGTGCTTCCGGAGCCTTTCTTTCTTCCTCAGTCTTCTTTGCCTCTTTTTCATGTCTCCCAAGGGGGAGCCCGAGCTGACTGGAGTAATTACGCTTAATGATCACCTGATAATTATAATGGTTCTCACTTAAGCTAATTTCTCGTTGTGTTTGGGGGTGGAGGCCCTCAGAGCCCGTGCACAGATCTCTGAAGCCCGCCAGAGTGCGTTTGAGAAAGAGAGAGAGAGGGCGTGCATGAAAGAAAACAGGGGAACGGAGCAAGAGCGAGAGAACGTAATAGAAGATAAATTTCCTCTGTCTTACGCTTCTCGCTCAAGCACTGCTGATACGGTGGTATGCAATTATAGCTCTCTCTATAAAGCTGATTTTAAGGGAGAGCGACCCTGTTGTGCATTCTCATTTAAAGCTTAGCTGATACGCCTGCCGGAATATGAGGATTGATGATAGATCTGTTTTCAGTCTGTTTGTTTAATCCAGGCGTTGTTTGGTCTCTAAAGGCTGCCCAAAATCTGATCCAGCCTCGCAGTATTGATTTATGGCAGCGTGTAGTGACATTTCTCTTTTCTTTGTTCCTCTCTTAAAACTCACCTTTTATCTGTTTTCACCCTGTTCCCTCCAGCTCTTTAAATCGATGTGAAATCCAAACTGACCTTGTTTACTTTGCTAATACTTTTGTCTGACCTGTATCTTTTTGTTTTTGTTTTACATATTCATTTGACTAATGTAAGCTAGTTTTATGCAAGTATGCTTTTTTGAAATATTGCTAATAGTTAACATAGTATTTTAATGCTTGTCGAAATGTAAAGTATATAATAGATTTGAAAGATAAGCTAAGTACTCTATAGAGCCTTCATAACTTAATAAAGTTAAAGGACTTAATAAAGAACCAGTTCTGTGGTAGTAGGGCTGCACGATTCTAAAATAAAAATCACGATTTTCTCACGATTCTGTAGATGTAAGATAAAGGTTAATATGAGTAGGCTTTTATTATTGTTATTTCTCAAACATACTGTATAATATGACAACAATAATATTATAGGCCTATGTGTAGGTCTACTGTTTGTTAAAATGCTCAATTTATATAGACTTGGAACGGTGGACTTGAACAGACTTTAAATATGTCCTGGTTGTTAATTCATAGTAAAGTGGTGACTTTAAAATATGTTCATTCATTTTCTTGACGCTTAGTCCCTTTTTTATTCCGGGGTCGCCACAGCGGAATGAACTGCCAACTTCCAGCTGCAACCCATTAATGGGAAACATCCATACACACTCATTTAAACACTTAAACTAGGGCCAATTTAGCCAACCCAATTCACCTATAGCGCATGTCTTTGGACTTGTGGTGGAAACCGGTGCACCCGGAGGAAACCCACGCCAACACTGGGAGAACATGCAAACTCCACACAGAAATGCCTACTGACCCAGCTGAGGCTTGAACCAGCAACATTCTTGCTGTGAGGCGATTGTGCTACCCACTGTGCCACCGTGAGGCCTACTTCAAAATTCAATTCAATTCAATTCACCTTTATTTGTATAGCGCTTTTACAATGTAGATTGTGTCAAAGCAGCTTCACATAGAAGGTTATAGTAAATTGAAAGTGACAGTCCAGTTATTAGTGTTGGAGTTCAGTTCAGTTCAGAGTTGTTTAATATTCACTACTTAGAGTCCAAACACTGAAGAGTAATCCATCGATGCGCAGCTTTAGCTGCAGTCTAGTCGCCGGAGGCTGGAGAACTCGAGGCTCGTCTGTCCTTGGAGGGTCACAGGAATCCGTCTCTTGCTTGCTACTCCGCCAAGCAGCTGCTCAGGATACAGCCTGGTCCAGGATTATGGAGCCTTAAATGAGAAGGCTCGACCTCCTTTACTTGACTTTGCTATTCTGGGTACTACCAGAAGTCCTGAGTTTTGAGATCTTAAAGAGCAGGTTGGATAAATACAACTATTCATAATTTTAAAGTTGGATAATTATGTTTGTGACATATGCTTGTCATTTGCCATTGACAACATTATCAGACCATTTTATCACTGGCAAAATGAAACATTTGTCATTATCAGATTCCCTCCTGCATTATATTCAACATTATAGGCTAGAGTAGTTATACTGACACTGTTAAACATTCATTTTTATGCACAAAACTCTGTGTTTGCTATGAAAGAAAAAACATCAAAATCAAATGCTTGTCGTAATGATAACTTTAAAAAGCGATTTAAATGATGTGCGTGCTTTTGGTTGCACTCTCACTACCGAGTGTGATCATGTTATGGCTTCCGTCGCTTTAAGGAAAAAAACATACAGTACATGAAAAATCATACTTTCCGTGCGGCTTCCAAACGATCGCTCTGTGCTGCAAACTGCTATTTACAACTTTATATCTGTTATTCACAGCCTTTGCAGGTTCTGTTCACTAAAGTAGACATCATTCATGGGCGCGTGGGTCCTCTTGGTAGTAAACAAACAGTGTGTCAGTTCATGTGTGATTTCGCGGCCATGAATACATCATAACATTAAGACAGAAGTGATATTTTGGGGTGAATTATACCTTGTAAATACAGAATGGGGCACATTTAACACTATTTGGAGGTGTCCATGTTGCTGAGCAACGTATTTAAAACAATGTGAAGACTTGTGCAGTTGCCTTTACACTTCTCTTCTGACCTTGAAAATATAATTGACTGAATCGTAGAAAAGATGAATTAAGGTAGAGTGTAGGGTCGAATCGAGATCGCGATCTTTTTTGTTTAATCCTGCAGCCCTATTTCATCATTCATATAATTTTTTAAATGTAATAAATGCATTCATTATTTTCAGTTCCATTAATGAACATCTGAAAATGTCAGTGTTAGTGTGCAATACTGCAGCCGTGTTAGAAACACTATGTTAGTTCATCTGTGAACTTGCGTTTTAAATTTAATTTGATGAAAAAGGGAAGCAATAAGTGGAGACAATAAATAGCTTTCTGTTGGGTTGCGTGACTCGGGTTGCACAATCAACAATTATTCAGCATGATCAGCGTAGTCTGATTCACAATGAAATGATTCACATCTCAAATGAGTTAGTTCTGTTAACAGTCAAATGAGACTCAAACACACGAGTTAGTGTTAGTGGTCGGAGAAGTTCGAAACATCTGACTCAGGCACCAAACCACAAGCTAGACTCGAAAAAAGAAGAAAACAGTCATGATGATTTAGATTTTTTATTTACATTTTTGTATTTTTTGTAAGACTTGCATCTATCTTTGGGACACAAATGTTTATATATAATGTTTATGTATGTTATGTTTCTTTTTTCTTGTAAATTGAAAAACAAATATTTTCAAAACGTTCATAAAAAAGTTTATATTATCACCACACACCTGTTAAATCCAAGTCTTCCATGGAGCAACAATGGAGTGATGGGTTAAGTCTATTCACAAATAAACATTGATCAACACACATACATACAGCACATTAATTATGGTAATCAGAAGCTCAAACATGCTTATTTGTCACATGGGAACAATCCACACACATGCTTTCAATTACCATTTAATGTGCTCTTTATAATGTCTCTGCGCTGATGTCTGTTCAGAAATAAAGCTATTGTTTGTTTGGTTTTATGTTCGAAATATTTGATTCATTTAGATGAGTTTTTACAGTTCTACAACTTTGGCTGAATGGGCCAACACTATAGAGAGTATTTAAAATATATTTTGATTTGTGTTGTAAATATTAACAAAAACCCTACGGGTTTGGAAAAATGTATGCGAATAAATAATAAAATATTTTTTTGTTGAACTGAAAGGCATAAGCTGAACAATGTTCGTGTTTACATGATGTTTTAGAGCGCTGAAATAAATCGTTTTCTTAAGTGCATGTTAACGGGGTCATGCTGCACTCCGCTGGTAGTCGCCACTTAGCATTTCTGCTCATTTGCATAAAGCTGTATTCCCAATGGATAAAATACCATTTTTCCCTTTACATTTCCTGTTCAGAAACATGCCACATTATAGAGGAAAAATATTTTTTACCAATGCAATTTGATGTTGACTTAAAAAGGTTTCTGAATTGCACTCTCTCTTTTTCACTCGGCAGGAGGAAGTTACAAGAAGATTGGATACTACGATATGACCAAAGGCAATCTCTCTTGGTATGGGAATGACAGGTGGATAGGTGAGGACACATTTGTCTTTCTCATCTCCCATATATGCTCTTGTTTATCAATGTCTGAAGCACTCTTTTTTGGTTTAAACCTCCTCTCACACAATCACTCACATTATTACTCTCGCTATTCCTCTGCGTCCCTCAGAGTGTCACAGCCACACATTCTTGGCCCCGCCTCTAAAACGAAGAGAACTGCAAATGACAGGCTGCTACGGGGCGTTAATCAATCAGTCAGTCAAATTCTGTTTAGCATTCTGTCCGTGAGGGCAGCCGCGCTGCGGGAGCTCTGCACGGCTCTACAAAAAAAGACAAATGAATGCCATTAGAAAACCGCCAGGAGTTAATTCCAATCATAAATTGAGCAAGCACACTGATAAAAATTGCGTGCAATATAAAATGAGTGATGGTTTCATTTAATCTTTTTAATTGTATTTGATGACCAGTTCACGCTCAGTGTTGCTGATGCTGCACTGAGAAGATGCCAACTGACAGCTAAAAACAACACAAATCAGACGCGGCCCAGGCTGTTCTCCAGCTGCCTCGCAGCACATGCTAACCTTGACTGGACGAGTAGGCACAGCAGCCTCAGCTGATTGTTTTTGCCTGTTATTTAAACCCTTGCGGGTTCCAAGCGAAGCTTGCTGTTTTAAAACAGAACCTTGAGCTTTGTGATAGCAGCCTGAGTTTGTTGGTTTCAAGTATTGGTGGTGCAATGCCACATCACCATACTCATTATGTGACCATTTCTATGCCTAGACATTTCCCTAGATGTGCTCTCGGTGGGCTTACACTGTTTTGAACTTGCTTATTAGCTTATTAAAAACTCACTGAAGCAGCGAGCTCCATGGCAACTGTAGCACGTCGGCAATGCAAAATGCGCTAATTGCGATTTTCATAAGCCATACCAGGGACCTTGTGATAGAACCTGTTTTTCATTTATTTACCCAGCTTGCAGCTGGGAATAATGCCCATAGCATTGTCGTACACCCCAGGTGCCTCGGAGAGTCTGGCACCTTTAACTTCTGCATTAGTTGTCGATGATAGATCTCTTTTGAGGTCATTACTTTAACAGCAACCCTTGACTGTGCCAGACTGTGAGTTGCTGTGAGTCTGCTGGTGAGGTGGAAGGTCATCCTGCCCCTTTGATCACAGCGAGGTACACAGAAATGCACAATCATCAAAGTTAGAATCCTTTGGTAAATTGTGACAGATGACCTTTGAGGTGGTTCTGTGCCATCTGGAAACGCACGCACAATCACCGCCCAACTTTTCACCTTGCCAACATGGTCACTGGCGCTCATGGACAATGTATTCCAGGGAGACGGTAGGGATGTAGAGCTAAAAATAATCAGCGCTGTAATAAAGGCCTCTTGAAGGAGAGGGTGACTTTGCTCCAGATTGGACACCACGTGTTGACCATTCACAGCTCGTTGTGATTCTCGTTCGTATTCTCTGCAAAGTGAAGGTTACGTCCCCTCATATCTCAGCTGAATGCCACCGTTTCTGTTCGAATCTTTGTTCGATTGTTTCTCACATGGAATTGAATGGCCTCACTCGTTCTCTCGTTCTCCCCGGTCGCCCCTGACAACCACTGCATCTGCGCCTTGTTCTCTCATCGCTCTGGCAACCATTATGGGTCTTGGTTGCCATGGCAACATACTGTCCCGATTCCACCATCAAGGACAGGGAGAGGTATTAAACCACATGAGCTCTCTGGCCCGCTGGATACACACACACACAACACACATACATACTTACACATTTAAAACCATGCACATTCATCACTGCCTTAAATTTGCAGGTAATTTATTCACCCTTAGACATGTGGGCGTTTTTTAGGTAAAGTTTTAAAGAACATCTTTAGGTAAAACCATGGTCCATCGTGATTCATCGAATATAAGTTAACAACTGCTGATACTTTGATTGTCAAAAAAACATACTTAACAAAAAGAATAGCTCATGATACACTGATGTATATTAAGTAAACCAAGCTAACTAATCATTATTTTACCTTTAATTTACCGGTTATCATCTGGTTATTGTAAATTGGTCACTGGTTATTGTAAATAATGGACATTTTTGTGCATTTGCCTTAGGACCACAATATCAGCTTAGAATTTAAATGTTCTGCTGATGAAAAACATTAGTAAATGAGTGTGTAAATTAACACCACATTTATATATTGGCGTGAACTATGCCTTAAAGGACTATTTGAAATAAAAAGTGAACTATGTACTAGGGCTGAGCAGTGAGTTTGTTAAAGTAACAGACACAGAGTGAACTGCTGGGGGACATACATAATCCAATTTGTCTGAAACATGAGTCATGGTTTAAAGTAAGGGCTCAAATAACTCGTAAGATATAGTTAGCGTATTTCATTGGAATCGGCTTGCCTCATCATGCTCATCAGGACAGACACATGTGCTGCTTGCAGATAGGATACTTGAGCTTTTTGCTGTAGTGGGTTTGAGATGTGGTGTTTCACACAGCGTGTTTGAAGAGTTCAAACTTAGCTGATGGTTGATTATAAAGCTTGTTTGGCATGCTGTCCCGGGAGAGAGCCCTGAGCTCAAAAAATCCTCAAGCCCAGGGCTCCCTCTCGTTCGCAAGGCGAGAGGAGAGTTTGAGCTCAGGTAGATCTCGAGAACTCCCCTGCCGGTAGCTAATGAACAGATAGTGATCGCTATGAAAAGATAACTACTTACTAGGAGCATGTCTATGGTGCCGATTTGTATTAGCCGATTAATCTAAGTTGCATGTTTTTGTATGGTGGGAGGAAACTGGGGAACCCAGAGGAAACCCACGTGAGCAAGGGGAGAACGTGTAAACTCCACACAGAAACATCAGCTGGCTTGGTAAGGACTAAAACCAGTGATGTTCTTGCTGTGAGGCAACAGTGCTAACCACTGGGCCATCGTGCCACCCATCTAGGAAAGGAGGAGGAGTAGGGGTGGAAGGGGGATTCTTCAAAACGAAGATGGCTGTGATATGGAACTTAGGGTATATATAGTGGCTTAGGACACATCTGATTGGTGAATCATAAATTGGATAATGCGGGACCAGCTGCGAGCAATAATCTGCACGTGATCCTCTCGAAATTAGTTTATAAATAAACTTCACTTATCAAACAATTGTGTTTATCAAACAATTCAGCAACAAAGGACTTTTGCATTTTTTGTTTTTAGATATTTGTAACATGGGGATGTGACACTGAGAACTGAGGTGAGGATCCAATCGCAGGTTTATTAGTGAAGTCAGGTAAGCAGTGGTCAACACAGGTGCAAACAGATGTATACAGGCAATCCAGAATCGTAGTCAAAGTAACAGGCAGAAGGTCAACAAGACAGGTAGCAGACAGGGATAAACGGACAAGCAAGGCGAGGATCAAAACACGGTAAGACAAGACAAAGGAAGCGCATTGTAATGCCAATTACAGTAAACAAGACTCAGCGATTACTCTGTGTTTGTGTGGTGATTTTATAGTCCAGGTAATCAGTCTATGAGCAGCTTCAGCTGTGTGAGTGTTTGCAATCACTGGTGACTTGGATCAGGTGTGTGTGAGTTGCATGACTGAATATGTAGTCTGTTTACAAGCAGATTTGTAGTTCATGAGATGTGTGTGTGTGTGTGTTTACCAGCGCTCTCTGGCTGTTAGATCGCTGGTGATAGTGACAGATATTAACGTTAAATTGTTAAAAAGTCGTGTGTTTATAACCCAGTTTTGCACATAATATGTTGCATTGCCTACATAGTTATATTTACTATATTAAATTTCCTAGATTTTTATATAAGCATTATTTTATCAGACTACATTGGGGAGGATGTAAAAAAAATCACATAGAGTTTTTTATTAAATATAATAAAAAAATACAGATACAGTAATTTAGCCAAGAATACTAAGATGTGATTTTTTTTGTCTATATCACCCAGCCATAGATGTAATTTAGCATAGATTACTTGTCTTATTCTGCACGATTTACCAGCATATCAAATTTCCATCTCTATAGTTTTTTTCTCAAAACATAGCCCCTTTTGCAATCTAATCGATTCCAATTCCAGAGTTTCCCTCTAAAATATGTCACTTTATGCGAGTAAATGGGTTGCCGAGCCCAATTGATGTAGAATCATCACCCAGACTGACTGCTAATATCTATGAATTGTGTTATCTAATCAAGACAGTGAGCTGCTAGTAAATGTGTTCCCTCAGCTCCACGAGGATTGCAGCTTCACACAGATCCCAAGTTAATTTTAACACCATAGCAACACTGCAACGTTAACATTCTGACCCGAAACACCATGGCAACCACTTTCTATTTCCACAAACCACTTAAACTCGTGTGTTGTGCCATATCACATCCAAGGTCTATCTGTTAAGATGGTTCCAGCATCAGTGGCACTCCATGTCATTTCCCAGCATCCCAGAATTCATCTGTTGGCCATCTTCTGGCCACGTTGAGTTGAAATCCCCACTCTCCTTCAATCAATATCAGCAAATTCCACAAGGGAGATGGCCTTACGTGAACCTCTAATTAAGACTGACAGCCGCTGCGCTTATCAGATGCTCTGGTGAGGGGTTTCCGCTGGGACCGCATGGGTAGTATAAACCCTGTTGGGCTCAAGGAGCTGGGCTTTATAAGAAAAAAGCATCAGCTCTAGAGATAGATGTAACAAGCTGTGTGGCCCCCTGCCAATTTGTCACTCGCAGAAGAATGTAACACTAGTGAACGTCTTATGTGCAGCCCACCCATCGATTGAAGATGACCACAATGCACCCTGTTGTCCTTTGTTGTCGCCAATTGGCCAGCAGATTACCCATCTGGAGGGAACGAAACAGTCTGAGATGGTATCGCTTCGCAGAGACCAGAGGGGGAGAAAGCTTTAGTCAAATGGCAGTGAGGTGAAATTCGATAGCTATCGTTTCTCTGCAGACTCTGAAATGCAGCCAGTTTATCAGAGAGAACGAGAGGCAGAGAGGGAGGTAAAATGACTCATTTGGCTCAGAGAACGGCAGCTTGGATCTGCTCTCCTCTTTTTTGCTTTTGCTCAATTGTTTCATGTTTGAAATATTAAATAAACATGATTATTGCATGAATTCTAACTAAATAACAAATTAAATAATATACCAAGGGCTGGTGAAGGCTTGATTCTGATTGGTTCGCGAATTTTATCAGGCGTTCATTTGTAATTAATAAACGCACAACTAAAGTTTATTACAGGCATATTTTGACTCTTATTTCAGCAATTTTGAAGGACTTTACTGTCTGCAGTGGCAAGAAACTATACTCCCAAAGACACCCTTATAGGAAAACCAAATGCTCCACATTGGTTTTAAAATATGTGAAACAAATGAACCATGTTTTTGGAGCATGATCACATGATCATATGAATTGAATTGAATTGAATTGAATTGAATTGAAATGAAATTAAATTAAATGAATTGAATTGAATTGAATTGAATTGAATTGAAATGAAATTAATTGAATTGCATTGCACTTTCGTTTCATGTGTTTTTAAATTGGGATTTTAACAACACAGGCTCATTGTGAAAATGTACCCCTGTATATGTTTCTGGATAGCGCGGATTATGTAGCCAGAGCTGCATATGGCTGAATTTAGTTTTTATAACAAACGATATGTGGTGGTATAACGCCGCCGATGGCTTCTGATTTTTTTTAGCGCTGCCAGCTGACCACTTACCTCCGTGTGGACAGCTTTTCCACTGTTACCAGTTTGCCCAGTAGCTCGCCATGTACAGCAGTGGAGATGCAGAGAGGAGTTGACCGTATTAACAGGGTTCGCGTCTGGTAAAGAATGGTTCCAGAAAGCAAAAATAAAGTAAACAACAGTGAAATAACAGTGAGAACGTGATAAGATCTAAAAAATGTGGTAAAAATCAGGCGGCATATCTTTTTCTGGATTGCTTTTGAAAACACTGTTGGTTGGGTTTAGGGAAGGGGGTGATTGGGTCAATAGGTGCTTTTGAAAATACTATTGGTTGTGTTTAGGCAAAGGGGGTGGAGTTATCTGTCGGTCAGTCAGTCGATGCGAGAACAGCAGGTGCGAATGGCACTTGCTATAGAACTTTGAGATCTGAAAAAGCGTACACAGCAGCCTCTGGTGGATTCGCAAAAACAAAAACTGCAAAAAAAGAGTACCGCCTGGGATATATTCTGTGCTTTTCAGAAATGTATAAAGGGGTTAGGCATGGGACGATAATCGTTTTCAAGGTATACAGTGGTACTCCAACATTTTCTTTTAAACCGTTTCTAAGGTTTGTGTAAGATTTTTTATTTACTTTTTTATAGAACATTATCTCCAAAAGATGCCATTTTAAATTGTGAAGAAATCTGTGTTTTTGAAACTTATGAAGACAACAAAAGTCAATGATTCATTTGAAGTATTGAGCCTGACATGTTCATTGTTCCAAAATATTTTAAATGTTTCCCATGTTAAAATATATTGTGTTCAAAGGGGAAAAAAGTTTGTTGTTTACTAAGACATTTAAAAATAATATATATTTAGAGCAGTAAACACAATAGCATGAAACCGTGATATTTTTATCCAAAGTTATTCTATTCAGTTAAATTCAATTCATCTTTATTTCTATAGTGTTTTTACAATGTACATTGTGTCGAAGCAGCATCACATAGAAGGTTATAGTAAATTTAAACAGTGTCAGTCCAACAGTTATCATCCTGTCAGAATCTCATACTGGGCCATGTCTAATAGGGGTAGGTATCAATAAAGTGGATTGGTTGGATTTTAACATGTAAAACTCTCAAGTAGTTTTCCTGCAAGGGCACTGAGCAAGAAAATAAATATATTTAACAACTGGGTAAAAATGACACAATAATTCAATGTTTTTGTCATATTTGGCATTTTACTCTTGCTTTCTGTCCCATGTAAACGAACACACACTACTGACATAAACATGCACACTCACAGAAAGATATATTACTTACATTTAAGCAGTTTTCAAGTTACTTCTAAAAAACAAAAAAGAAACTACTGAAACAGGAAATTTTGTTTTGGAAAGATATTGTTTTTATATTTTTAGTTTTCCTTTTCATTTTGTTTTGTCTGCCTTTGTATGTAGATTTAATTCAGTTTTCTGTTTGGATTTTAGTCCTTCTAAGTTTAGTAAACAAGTACATGCAAATAAAATATGTATAATATTTTACATGTATTCTCAAGTGTAATTTCTTGTCTTTTTTTGTACTGAATCTGTTCAGAGACTAAAAGACTAAAACGCAAATCTGTTTCCAGCTTATTTCAAAATAATTTGAATCTGAAAAGCCTCATTTCTCTCTCCAGGTTCTGGCCCACCCGCTGATCAGACAGTGGTGATTCAGAAGTTCAGATATCTGTCACAGAAACTCTTCGTCTCTGTGTCTGTTTTCGCTGGCTTGGGCATTTTAATGGGGATTGTTTGCCTCACCTTTAACATCTACAACAGCAATGTCAGGTATGCTTAGCTGTGAATGTGCATTTGATGCTTGCTGCTCGTAAGCGTGCTTGTGTTTATATTGCACACCCGCGTGTGAGTTCAGCTCAGAGGACTGCATGCTATGTGCATATAATTAACTGGTGTTTTTAAAGGTCACATTCATACATTCGTGCGTTCTGTGTGCTTACAAACATGCTGGGTTTAAAAATGAAAAGCTAATGCATTAAGAATAGCAAAAGCGTTATGCGCTTATTCAAACTCCACAGGCAGATTCAGAGTACTGTTTGTGTTTTTAGTCTTTTATTGTGTTGATACTAGATTTTCACAGCAGACAGCTTAAGTTAATACCCCAAACACTCACAAATCTTGTCATGCATGTGGTTAAATGTGTTACTGCTATAATCTATGTTTCTTTGTGTGATTTAAAAGATGAAGGAGTTTAAGTACAGTTCCACTTTGAGAGATTAAATGAATCAAGTGTGTAATTTACTAATAAAAATATACCATGGTTTTCCTTTAAGTACAATAAAACATCATATGATCACACTTTATTTTGATGGTCCGTTTGTTTAATTTAAGTCACATTGCAACTAATTCTCTTAGATTATAGGTAGACTTTTAGGTTGGGGTTGGGGTTGGGGTAAGGGTTAGTGTAATGGCCCGTTTCCACTGAGTGGTACGGTACGGTACGTTACGGTTCGGTACGCTTTTAAGGCCGTTTCCACTGTCTAATGGCCCGTTTCCACTGAGTGGTACGGTGCGGTACGGTTCGGTATGCTTTTAAGGCCGTTTCCACTGTCTAAAAGTGTACCGAACCGAACCGTACCGTACTACTTTTTAGTCACCCTTTCGAAGGGGTACCAAAAAACAGAAAGGGTGCCGTAAGGCAGAGCTAGACGCACAGCTGAACGCCATTGGCTTACAGAGATACGTCATTTGCTTGCGCAACAAGCAGAATGAAAACAGAAAGGACCCACCATGTTTATTACACAGCCGAGAGCCATAGCTCTGAAATAATATCAGCATATAATAACGAGCCATGGTCGACCCGAGCTTAAACAAACCTTTTAGTCGAGAGAAGAGCAGATTCTTATGGGTTACGAGCCCATAAGCGCGAGCGCGAGAGGTTTCGCTTGTCTCTTGCGCTCGCGTGCGCGTCAATGTTTGAAATAACAAAGTTCTTAACCTGGACTATTATAAACTCGGAATGACGGAGTTACTCTCTAATGAGAGAATAATGACGGAGAGGCTACATGTGCTGGTGAAGATAAAAGATACAGATGAGAGGTTTGCACTGACTGGGGGCTATATTTCGTATTGTTTTTGAACCTAAATAAGGCATAAACGTCTACTGTGTGTAGTTTTTCTGTAATTTGGTGACATCGGAGACTGTGTGGGGCTGTGTGTGTTCATATATGCTGCATTTATTTAATTATTTATTTGATATAATCGCGGACCGTAGGCTATTTCGCATCATTGATCTGCAGTTATAGTCAAATCATGTTCAGTCAGTAATGAACATTTATACACCAGTGTTTATGTGTATAGTAAAGCCTCTGTTTTGTGAGAAGTGCTTCTCGTATGATTTGTGAACGACCCATAAAGCTTTACTGTAGACATTTCCTCGAGCGAAAATGACGTCTGTCGTACACCACGCCCACCAAAAGAGTACCCTTTAGCAGTGGAAACGCAAGCCTGATAAAGGTGACCCGTACCGTACCGTACTGTACCACTCAGTGGAAACGGGCCATAAGGTGACACGTACTTGCAAAGTTTCTTATAGTCAGTTAAATGTTTGTTGAATGTCATTATCAACAGATATTAAGCAGAAAGTCTACTAATACTAAAATGGACCTTTAAAATAAAGTGTTACCCACCATATTATGTATATTATTCTGGTGCTTGTATATCATAATTATTCTAAATGAAACTATTACATTATGCCTCTAAACCAGGGGTCCCCAAACTTTTTCTTACAAAGGGCCAAAAACCAAACTTGATCGAGGCTAGTTGGCCAAAGGTACAGTAAATATAGTTGCCATGGCTAATTTCCTTATTTATTTAATAATGTTTACAAATGACTATAAAACATTGCTTTATATTAACTAATACAGTATTTTATGATAACTAATACAGTATTTTTTTTAAACATTTTATAGTGGACTTATTACAGTTAAAACAAAACAATCTAGTTTATTCCCCTCTCAGGTGGGATGGTGGGCCAAATCAAAGGTTGCAATAAGCCAACTTTGGCCTCGGGCCCTACTTTGGGCATCTATGCTCTAAACAAACTGTTTTCACTTCATGATTTTCTGGAGCAGTTTCAATAAAATAGCAATTAACATATTAGCTGGTTGTCCATCTTAACGTGAAACACAATTTGCAAAAAAGGGAGAACATCCCTAATGCAAATTAGGTTTGTTTCAGTTCTAGTGGCTAGAGTGGATGACTGTTATATTGGTAACCTAGTATTCAGCAGTAAACAAGGCATAATGGAGACAGCTGATTGGTTATGTTGGTGTAATGTTCACTTTGTCTAAGTTTATTCGGAAAATGTGTTTCCATCTCCCCTTATTCACATTTAAGCCAACAAGATTTTTTTGTGAATTAATCGTAGGCCTGTCACATTAATCAATATCGACTTATTGCACAACACGTGGACATGAACTCAATCATTTTTTGGTGATGTAACAAATATTGCCCATATATAACCAATTCTAGCAACATTTTAGCTGATTGTGCAACATTTCTATCTCTACTGGAGGTGTCAGTGTTGGTATGGTTAAAAAAAACACTATAGTTTTAACTTTAAATTACTATAGACTATTTTGAGGGATGTAAACAATAACAATGGTCCTTACCTATTTCCTGTTTTACATTTTAAATTTCCATAGCTTCTGAGAGTCCAAAAAGTTCCACATATTGATAAATAATGCTACGATAGATGTTATAACACCAAGTTATGATTGAATCGGCTTTTGTTACAGATATGAAATTGTTTGACAACAAGCAGGAAATGTTCATGGGCCAATAACATGACCACATTGAAATGGTCTATAGTATATTTTCATGTGGGTGTCTGACAACTGAAAAAAGATCTGGTACCAGATATCGTTACAGTATATCTGTTACTTTTTCCCTTTGCTTTTTTTGTTGGCATTTATTATTATTTATTTAGAATATGCGTTTTCACATTAATCTCATCATTATTAAATTGTTCAATTGATGATAATTAAAATGAATGCTTGGCAATATTGATGATAATAATTAAAATAAATAATCTTAAGAATACAATATAATGTACTCTTTGGAAGAGTGTACTTGCTTCGTGATGATATTATATTGTCATTCTGGCATTATATAATGAATGGCATAAAATCACAATAATATAGCAAAAATTATTGCAATATATTTTGGTGCCAAATATTGTACAACAATACAACAATTGGGGATTTATTTTTTTTATCTTGATTCTTGAGCATTTTTAACTCTTATAAAATGCAGACGCTTGCACAGGAACCACGAATGTTTGAAATTCACCTTAAAAGTGTGAACCCGCTCTAACACATACATGTCTGTGCAAGCATCTTTGTTTTGTAGTAATAATGTATGTCCATGTGTTGAAGGTACATTCAAAACTCACAGCCGTACCTGAACAACATGACGGCAGTGGGCTGCATGATGGCTCTAGCTGCTGTTTTTCCTCTGGGAATTGATGGGCTGCATGTACGGAACTCTCAGTTTCCTGTGGTCTGTCAGGTGAGCATAGAGGAATCCTGAGTAATGCTGTTATGTCATTTATCTAGTAGTAATTAAGTATAAAACCTCAGAAAATACTAAATATAAGGGATTTAAAGGAATAGTTCACTCAAATATGGAAATTTGCTCACTGTTTACTCATCCTCAAGTGGTTTCAAACCTTTATGAGATTCTTTTTCTGTTGAAAACAAAAGAAGATATTTTGAAGAAGCCTGAAAACCTCGACTTCCATAATAAGAAAAGCAAATACTATTGAATTCAGTGGTTACAGGTTTCCAATGTTCTTCAAAATATTTTCAACGGAATCAAACCAGTTTGGAAGAAGTAAAGGGTGAGTATTTTATGAGAGACTCTTCAGTTTTGGGTGAACAATCCCTTTAAGGAGCCGCATAAATTTTTTTCTTCATTTTATTTTCCCCTGGAGTCCAGTGATAATGACAGTCAAGGTTTCTCGCATCACAAAAATATGAATTATTTAGTTTTCCTTGACCATTTTTCACTCTTTTTCCGGTCTTTAAATATTAAACACATTTGTTTGGCCCGCTTGCTTTTAGACATCTATATACTGTATTTGCCCTCTTCGCTTACACTTACTCATGGGTCACAGGCTAGCCGTAAGGCCCAATTTAGTTTGCACTTAACTTCAATAACAGCATCTTAGCAATGGCTGGAGATCAGAAGGTGCAGTTTCTGCTGCTTTTATTTATTGATTAGTATTGATTGATATGTGGTATTTTATTGAACCAGGTTGTGTCTCCTATGTTTAATTTAAGTGAGGTTTCAGTCTGACATCCAATAAATAATAAACCGATTAATAATGAATAGGTTCTCATGCAATTTTGATATTGATACATTCTCGTTTTCCTTGTACACTGAAGTCTTTTAAAGTTAAATGCTGATTTATTTATTTTATTTTATTGCTTTATGTTTATTTTATTGTTTTTAATACTATTGTTGTTGGTGGTGTTTTTCTAGTTTCGTTTGTGGCTGCTTGGACTAGGCTTCAGTCTGGCCTATGGAAGTATGTTTACAAAGATCTGGTGGGTTCACACTGTGTTCACAAAGAAGGATGAGAAGAAAGACAAGAGAAAGGTGAGTGGGGGAATGCAGGGCTATTTTAGTAAACAGAAGGTGTTTAAATTATGTTTTCAGCCAAAAACTCAAAACTTTTTTTTTTTTGCGGTTTGTTTGTTTATTTGCATGACAAAAGTATTTTTATGATAAAAAAGCAAAACTCAAAAGGTCATTATCATTGAGTATTTGCAATTATTTGTTGAGTGCGGATTAAGACCTTTTGAGTTTTTCTGTATATAACATTAGCGCACCAAAATCTAATGCTAGAGCGCAGTGCGTAATTCACTAATGATTAAGGCCCCGTCTACACTAGTGCGTTTTAGTTTTAAAATGGCGTTTTAGCATGAAAACGATCCGCGTCCACACTAGCGTTTCTGAACACATCTCTGTACACACTACTCCACCAGAAACGTATATCATGTGACCCCTCGTGCACTCTGGGCATGCGCGATCAAGTATAAACAGGAAGCATGTGTCTCGCTCGGCATTCTAAATAGGGCTTACGCTGCTTGAAACGCAAGTGCTCGAACAGTAGCTTGCCTCTTGCAAGTATATGCAGCTGTTGCAGTGTAAAGGCAGAGTTTAACTGCACAATGGTGCCTAAAATGGACAATAGGGCAAACAACGCTCCAATTTCTGTCCAAGTTGTTTACAGTGAAGGCTGGTCTGTCGTCTTCTGGTGGCGTTATAGTCATGTGATTGGGGCCTGATGAAAAAGGGAAGGTTACGCATTGTCCCAAAAGCGAATCTCAGTAGCGAATCTCAGCAGCCACACCTCCGTTTTCAGATGTCTCCGTTTCTTCCCATCCACACTGAGACGGAGCAGCATGAAAATGGCCTCTCCATCATTTCCAAAATGCTCTGTTTTCGGGGCTCGAAAACGCCGGCGTAGTGTGGACGAATGGCGTAACCGTAGCAAAACGTATGCGTTTTCTAACAAAAACGCATTAGTGTAAACGGGGCCTAAGAAAGAACAAAACGAACATTTTCAAAATCTAGTTTTTTTTAAAACACAGCCATAACTTCTGAAAACAAAGAGTGAAAGCAATGATGTTATAAATGTGAATAGTATTTGTTTAGGGGAGTGTAGAATTAAGATAAGCCTAAACAAACACAACAGTGAGTATGTGGTAGTTTTGTTGTTGTGCTTTTGGTTGTTTATTTGGTGGTTTTGGTTGTTTTCATGGATGTGTAAATGCAGATCCTTTTTGAAAACTTTTTTTGGTTCCATTTTATATTAAGTGGCCTCTTAAGTAACATCCTGGTTATGTTCGTAACCCACATTCCCCGAAGGGATGAACAGAGACGTGGTGTTTAAAGAGATACTTTTGGGAGATCGTAGTTCCCGATCTGAAGGAGAACTAGTATGTTCTTACAGTTAAATTAATCATTTGTTACAATGTTTTTTTTTTTTTTTTTTTTTTTTACTTCAGGTGGTTTTTTTATTGAATCTTCATTGAAAGGTGCAGTAGGTTATCTGCCTAATTGCTAACAGCTTAGCATAATATCTTTCAAATACAATCCCTCCCCTGCCGTCCAAAGCCACGCCTCCAGAAATCGTGAACACGCACAATAAAGATGACATAGACCCACTAGATCATGTCATTCACCACTTAGAAAACTTTATAGTACTTTATAACACTACAATATCCATCGAAAATATACACAATAATCTGCAATATTTCATGCCTGCAAAGATCACTGGTCTCACTCTCTCACACGCTTTGTCCTAAAGCGACTACTGTATGCTTAGTGGTTGGCTGGTGGCATGCAGGAATTACACTTATTACAAAGCCATACTCACGTGCTATTTGTATGTCTATAGGTGAATTGGATTAACTAAATTGTCCATAGTGCATGAGTGTGTGTGTGTGTGTGTGTGTGAATATGAGAGTGTATGGGTATTTCCCAGTACTGGGTTGTGGCTAGAAGGGTGAATTCTGTGTAAATCATATACCAGAGTAGCTGGTGGCTGATTCCACTGTGGCGAAGCCTGATAAGGCACTAAGCCAAAGGAAAATGAATTAATAATTTAACCAATTAATTATTATTCTATAAATAATTAAAAGCAAAAATCGAAGAAAAAATATTTTTTTGTTCATTCTTTTACACAACATTGACATCTGGGGAGATCTGGTTTCAAAGTTCAAAGTTTAAAAACCTATACTGTTATTGTCACTGTGTAAACTACAAGAACACAATTTTATGTAATGTCAATTAAAACATTGATGCTTTCTTAATTGTTTGCATTCACCAAAGCATATATATAGTTTTTCCTCACAAAGTACTATTGTAAATGAATGGCCTAGGATATGACACAGCAGTTTTAGTCAGTTTATTTGTTTGTTTGTTTTTTCACTTAACAAAAGAAATCAATTTTTAGTACATCGTTGTCGTATAAATGTTCCCTTAAATCCCTGTGCTGTGGGGTTAACTGAAGGTGTTTCAAGACAAACTATCTGTCCTTTCAAAGCCTCATAGGAACTTACTCGGCTGACTTGTCTTGTCAAGGTCTTTCATCTCGCTTCTGGAACGATCAGTACATCATAGTGGAATTATTTATCTTCATAAAGAATATATCTTGTTGTTCTCTCGGTTATCGTCTTCAGATCTGCATCTCACTTCCACTGGCTCTGTGGATTTTGGTCACCATCTCTGTGTGATCTGGTAGAGATGGCCCTGCCGTTGTCCTTGAGCATCTTTAAACAGCACATTTATCATACAGACCCATTCAACGAAGCCTCAGTGGAGCCACATGAGCCAGCAGTCACTCCATCAAAACACACACCCTTTCACACCAGACAAAACCTGTTTAAAGCAGTATATTTGGAATATAATATACTGAAATATACTTAAAAATAAATATGAGTATATTTATGGATTGACTTACAACTAATCATCCTAGTTTTGTTGGATTGCTTCATTTTAGGTAATGTTAATTAATACAAATACTAGTGTTCATTGTTTACAGTGAATTAAGTAATATGTAAAGAAATGCAACTTTGGGTTTTAAAAATAAGCAAGATATTTAGCAATTTATAATTATTTGATAAATTAATTTATCATATATAATTAGCTTATTATAAAATTAACAGTAAGGTTTGTAAATAAGGTCAAAATATCTAAAATTGTATGCTTGTGCTAATGATTTTCTTCAGTAAAAACTTTAATATAAATAAAAAATAATAAAAATAACAATTATTATTATTATTAATATAACATAATGTAATATAATATAATATAATATAATATAATATAATATAATATAATATA
>CAIGQQ010000001.1:17289112-17312104 GCA_903798035.1 Danio albolineatus
TATAATATAATATAATATAATATAATATAATATAATATAATATAATACAATACATACTTTGGTGTCAGTAAGAATTACATTTTTGCATAGAAATGACTCTTTATTAAACAAGGAAACTATTTAAAAGTGACAGTAAACACATTTTGTACAATGTTATAAAAAAATTACATTACATTTATATTATTAACTTAATGCTGCTTGATCATATCCTGCAAAATGTGAATATTGAGCAATTTCTCGAACAACAAATCATCATATTAGAAAGGTTTATTTTTTATAGTATATTTCATAAATTTTATAACTAATTGTTTAATATTAAATGTGCATAAACATACTTTTTGTTTGATTTAAGCTTGAAAAATTTATCTTAATAAAATTTTATCTGCTTTCAATTACATTTTGTTTAGATATATTTACTTGAAAACAAGAATTAAGAAAACCATTTGTTCAGTGTAGGCGTCATGTTTGCAGTCATACAAAAGCAATCATAATATCTAAAAGAAGAGTCAGAGAATGAGATAAAGACAGCGAATAAAGGTATTTTTCAGGATAAATGCACAATGCCTTTTATTGAGTATTCATGAGCGTCTGTCTGCTAGTGGAGAAGAGCTTGTCATGTGCCCCTCTAGAGCTCTCCGCATTTACACAATGAAAGGATTCAAAGACTGAGAAACAATCTATGATGTGCAGTAAGGCATTGAATTGACAGCTTTGTCATTTTCAAATCTGCTTCTTTCACTGGTGCATCACTGTTGAGAATTCTTCATTTTTTTAAGCAACAAAATAAGCGTCAGTAAGTTTGTTTGAAGTGCCGTTTTCAGAGTCATTGTCAGGGATATGAAAGGGAAGTTTTGGAATAAAGAATAGTTTCAGGATTTCTGCAGACCATAAAGTGGAAAGAAAGATTTGGGACAAACATTCTATTTTAAGAAGTAAAAAAAAAAAAAAAAAAGAAGTCTGTTATGGGTACTTTATTGTGTGAGAAATCATAAAAGGGATCCACTGCCCAAAACTATAAAAATGTGTTGTTGTTGTTTTTTTATTTATGCAAGATGTTAAAGGACTGTTTGGGATTCAACACAAATCAAGTTCCTCAGATGATTTTAGAAGCCTCAGATTTTAAGCCTATAAGGAAAATTGTAGCTTGTATTTTTCAAGGACACATTAAATAAATGTAAAAATATATATTGTTTTGAATTTTTTAAATATTTATATCATTGTTCAAAACTATTAAAACACAACTGCATTTCAACATTGATATCAATAGGAAATGTTAATTGAAAAGCAAATTATTATTTTAGAAAGATTTCTGAAGGATTGGGGAACAACTGACTGAAATCGTTCATTTTTAAATATAATACAATCAAAAATATCATTTAAAATGATAATGATTCTTTAGAATACTACATTCTTACTATATCTTTGATCAACTAAGTGCATTCTTAATGAGCCTTTTCACTAATTTTTTCTAAGCAATATTATATTCAACAGTTTCATATCTGCTGTTCGATGTTAAACATTTCCAGCACTAAGCCCTGTAGCTTTCGTGCAGTATGATACTGTATCTTAATGTATGACAGAGGTCTCTGCAAGTAAAGACAAATACAGTATATCTACAATATAAAAAATGAGGCCTTGAGACAAAGAACTATATAAGTCCATATTTTCAAATTTTGAGTAATAAGATTTTTTTTAATTTGGACTGGGAACATTATTTTATATATTTTTATTTTACTTGAAGATCAGTTACAGTACAGGCAATAACAATCAATTATTAACAAAAAAAGAAATAAATACTACAATAACTACATAAAAGGCCGATAAATACATCATAGCTAAATATTGTCATTTATTTAGAAATATGCACAGCGCACTTGTGTATCTACTACTTCAAACTGTTCTCGTGCTCCGCCATCTCACAATATAAATAAATATGTAAACAAATAAACTCTGCTTGCCGTTGTTTACACAGGACTGGCAGGAAATATGCATTGATACGTCTTTATTATATATGGTATGTGTTTTTTTTTAATAGGTTTTTGTGCTGTTTAGCACAATCAGAGAGAGAGAGCGGTCACATCACATACAGTAGAATCAGAATTATTAAACTGAAAATGTATTTATTTTTTCTTTCTTTTTTAAATATTTCCCAGATGATGTTTAACAAGGAAATTTTCACGGTGTGTCTGAACATATTTTTTCTTCTGGAGAAAGTCTTATTTGTTTTATTTCAGCTAGAATAAAAGCAGTTTTACATTAAAAAAAAACATTTTAAGGTCAATATCATTAGCCCCTTTAAGATTTTTTTCCAATAATGTACAGACCAAACCATCGTTATACAATAACTTGCCTAATTTCCCTAACCTGCCTAGTTAACCTAATTAAGCCTTTAAATGTCCTTTAAGCTGTATAGATGTGTCTTGAAAAATAATCTAGTCAAATATTATTTACTGAAGATAAAAATAAAGCAGATATTAGAGATGAGTTATTAAAACTGTTATGTTTATAAATGTGTTTAAAAAATCTCTCCATTAAAGAGAAATTGGTTAAAAAAATAAACAGGGGGGCTTATAATTTAGGGGGGCTAATAGTTCTGAAATCAACTGTATATGGTTCTTCCACTTAGCTCTTTCGGTGGATTTTTTCCTCGTTTTTGTTCTCCTTTCTCAATTCAAATATGGTTTTCCAGCAAAGCCTTTCTTACTCTGTCCCTCCATTTGTCTATATCTGCTCTTCTTTTTTGCTGAGGATTTGCCTGTTAATGTCCGAAGTGGACATGACAGCAAGTGGCATCTCTATTCTTCTTAGTGGACAAACATTTTTTCTGTGTGAAGCTTTTTTAGTGTTTAAAATGCAGACTCTTGGTCACGCGAAAATTTCATATCTGTGGTTCGGTTCATTTGGTCCGGATCAAGGGCAACAAATAATACATTGTGGCAATTTTCTACACTGGATGATTGTTTCCCTGGTCATAGTATACTATATAGTTTGTAAACATCACTTAGACAAACAATACATTTCAAGAATGAAGCACAGCTGCCGCTGGGAAACAATGTGTTAATGCATTGCAATCTAATTTATTTATTTGGATTTTATTTTTTTGACTTATACAGTTGGTTATTGCACACACTCAAATAATGCTAAACCAGAAGCTCATCCACCTAAAAAAGCAGTTAGACCACTAAAACCTTATATAAGCATCACAGTTTTGCTTTTAAACCACACAGAATCTGCCATTGCTAATTCAAGTATATTCCTTATCATTGTGAAAACAGACGCTTGAGTCAAAGTTCTGTGGTAATCAATAGCAGGCCATACATAGAGCTTAACTTGTTTTGAACCTGGAAAATTCCTTGAGTCAGTCATCTGGCTATGTGCACGTTCTTTCATCCCCCGCCGTCATGAAGGTATGTTTGAGGTTTATGAGCTCTCAAAAGTGGAGATAAGAGAACATAAACGCTTTTTATGTCACTCTTTAAATAAACGCTTTTTATGTTTAATTGCTCACAAACACCGTCCTCGCTACAAAAAAAAAGGAGTATTGATTTTCTCACAGCGTTATGGCCTCAGCAGAAATCCATTAAGGACACTTTCCTTACTTAAACCATAAAAAGCGGAGCACCGTGTGGCAGATTGAATTGGCATCCTGATAATGGTCCATTGTTTCCCCTTCGAGCTCTCTGCACTTTCACTCCTTATGATGTCATGAATCACCGCACAAGCTGTTTCTTCCACTGTCCTGCGTGGAAGCTTGATTGGTGGTGTTTTTATATCCCAGCAGCACCTGGAGCCCTGGAAGCTCTACGCCACCGTCGGGGTCCTGCTGGTAATCGACATCCTGTCCCTTATGATTTGGCAGATCGTGGACCCCTTGCATATCACAGTCGAGGTATGGCAGCACGCGCCCTCAGAATGTGTTTTCTCCAAATGCGCTTCGGTTGGATTCATTGTTTTTAGCTTCAAGGTGTATGTGAACGAAATATGAACTTTTCTTCTTCTGTCTGAGCAGAAGTTCACCAAAGAAGCTCCCAAAGGCGATGTGGATGAGTTGATCGAGCCTCTGCTGCAGCACTGCAGTTCAGAGAAGATGAACACATGGCTTGGTAAGAGATACTTTGGGTTTGACTTTAAATAGCGCGTTATTAATGAACAAGAAATAGCACAAGACACAATAGTGGATTCAGTCTCATGTTCTGAATGAACACTTGTGCATCCTTAAATCCTTAAAATCTTTTTGGCTATAAGTCAAACATTATATATTTTGGCAAAAAAGGGGTATTTGTATTGAGCTTTGAATATTTTATAAATTCATAAACAGTTACAGCCAGGACCTTCAGGGCAAAAATGCAGTATTTCTTCCTAATGCCATTTAAGCAAAATGTCATACATTAACACGCTTCTATTTTGTCGGCAAGGCTTCAAAACTATTTTTTAGAAAAAAAAAAAATGTTTCAGGTTTTTTCTGTTTTCTGCTTTTAAACATTATTATTATTATTATTATTATTATTATTATTATTTTTTTTTTTTATTATTATTATTTTTTTTATTATTATTATTATTATTATTATTATGTGCTTCCATTTTGTTTTATGTTAATCTACAGTGCAGTATGTGTAACTATTAAATTCAACTCAGGCGCATTGGAATTATGTGGCCAGGGGTACATTTTTGAGAACTGAGAAATATGTACTGAGGCTACATGTTCTTGTGGTGTTTATTTTCACAAAATGACAATCTCAAATACAATACTGGGGCACGTTTTCTCAATTTTTGTGCCATTTCTTGTAAATCCATCAGGCGCCACTGTATAAATTTCTGCGTATCTTCTTGTGCAAAAAATAAATCTGTGAGAGCTGTGCAGAATATATCAGCTTGATACTGACTGACCAACCCCTTAACCTAAAAATAACCATCAGTGTTTTCAAAAGCAAACTAGAAGACAAAAGCCATCATGACCGCATGTTTCTACCACAATGTCACACTGCATTTTCGGGGCTTAATTTTACATGGTTTTTGGAACTTTCTTTGCCAGACTTGAACTTGAACCCCAGTCTGTTACTTTCCTCTCCATATCCCAAGTCTAACACTGTTCGTGATGAGCTACTAAATAAACCAGTCATACTAGAAAAGCTGTCTATATAGAAGTAAGTACCGCCACGTAGCGCATTATGGAAGCTGGATTAGTCCAAAAAGGCGCAGTACTTTTTTTCGGTTGGGTCTGTTTTATTTTGGATTTAGTTTGGATTTCTCACTCCAAATAAACCGCTCCAGGGTTAGTTTGTAAGCATACCGAGACCACCTCTTCAAGTAGGTCTCGGTGCGCTTTTTGGTCCACTTTTGGTGCACACAAGTAGGATTGCTACATTCACACCTGCCCAAATGAACCACACCATGAAGGAAAACAAACTCTTGTGCGATTCAACAGAACCAAATAAGACAGGTGTGAAAACACCCTTAAATTACATGAATTACTATAAACGATAGTCTATTAGGAATAAAAATCACAAACCTGACACTTACAGTGTAATATATTCAGTTGTGAAATTATAGTTTGCCAAGTGGAAATCTTTTCCATCTTTCAACACATTTTAAAAAACAATAGTTTTATTTACAAATTTCTAATAACTAATTGTTTTGTTAGCCATGATGGACAGTGGATAACATTGTAATAGTTATTTTACAAGATACTAGTATTCAGCATAAAATACAATTTAAAGGTTTAACTAGGCTAGTCAGGTTATCTTAGCAAGTTTGGTTTATTAAGCAAGGCACTGGACAACAGTGGATTGTTCTGTAGCCAATCAAATAATAATAATAATTTCTTAGGGGGTCTAATCATATTGATCATAGCAGTTGTACATTTTTAAACATATTTTTATTCCAGCCAAACTAAAAGAAATACTTTTAGACTTCAAAATGTAGACTTCATTGAGAGTCTTTAAATCTTAATCCTCAAATTTTTAAGTTGCTATGGTTGTGCTTGACCTTGCTGTTTGGTTTGGTTCAGAGCTAATAATGATTTACTGAAGACTTTTTTAAAACCCCGTTGGGAAAAATGAATGGAATAATTACTTCTGGAACAGCTATAGCACGTTTGAAATATATTGTTAAACTGTGACCCTGGACCACAAAACTGAAACTCAATTAGGAAATTAAAGTTTCAGCATTATCTGAAAGTTGAATAAATAAGATTACTATTGCTGTATACTTTGCTAGGACAGGACAATATCTGGCCGAGATGCGACTGTTTAAAAATCTGAAATCTTCTCTGAAGATCTGAAGTTCAAAAAATCGAATAAAACAACATCCAAGTGAAGTTTTCTGCATGTTATTATTCAAAAATAAAGTTGTGATGTATTTAGAGTAGGAAGTGTTTAAAATATCTTGATGGAACATGATTTTTACATAATATTTTAATGATTTTGGCATGAAAGAAAAACGGATCACTTTCACCCATATAATGTATGGCTATTGCCACAAATATACCCATCCAACATAAGACTGGTTTGTACTTCTGGGTCACAAATGCATTTTATTTTTCAGGATTGCTTCTATAGATTGCCCAAAATACTGTAGATGAAGGCATTTCAAATGTTGTCAACAAATAAACAGCTACCTTGAAAGCTCTCAATTCTGATTTATTTTTTTGCCAGATTCCTGCAGTCGCATTTTACGCATTTTATTAGCTTGAGCATTCCCGAGCATTTGAGCGTTTTTCAGTGCAAAAACCAGCATTTTATTCACCAACCACCTGTAATCCAGTTTAACCCAGCACTGTCTGTGCTGCTTAGCGCTTCCTCAGGCATATTCAAATCAAGTCACTGAAGTGGAAAGCAGGCAGTAAACAGAATTTTCTTTCAAAGAGATGTTTGTGTACATTTTCAAGTGATCATGCTGGCACTGATTCATCAAGCGATGATTAAATGATATGTTATAAGCGGCATATATCCAGATGCGCAGTGTAGTCAAGCACACTTTAGACTCTTTAAAGAGCCGATTGAGGTGTCTGCAACACGCTGGAGGACTGATGATGTATATTACTGATGCTGAAGAAATATGACAGATTCCCCTGTGAAAAACAAGTGTGCTTAAGCGTATCAAATGTGCACTTGTAGTGTACTTCAGACATCTCAAAGTATGTTTTAATTAAGTCTATAAAAAACTGTATGTGCAGATTGAATGATAATAATGAAATCAAAGGCATCTTACCATAAGTGTACTTCTCAGTTTTTGAACACAGTTTAAAGGGATAGTTCAGCCAAAAGGAAACATTCTGACATCATTTACTCACCCTTCACTTGTCACAACCATGCTTAATTCTTTCTTCTGTTGAACATGGGAATAAATTCTAAAGAAAGTTATTGAGTTCCATAGTACGGTGGCCGGGAAGTGCAAAACAACATTACAAAGTGTGAAACACTTACAAAGTTCGAGACAAATTTACATTTTGGAAAACATTTTTACCCATCATAAGACACAATTACATAGGAAAAACGATTTTACAAAGGACAAAACAAGTTTACATTTTAGAAAACAAATTAACAAAACGCAAAACACTTTTACAAGTCCCAAAACAAATTTACAAAGACAGATTCCTTACGGAAAGCGAATGTACCAAACACCGGAAGTGACGGGACAAGGGGTTTGTTGTTGTCGTCACTTGTCGTGAGAGCTGTAAATTCGTGTCGTGGAGTAAATGGTGTAAATTAGTTTATGGTGACCGAACATGGACTGCGGCCGAGGGATGTTTTGTGGCAAACACATGAGCAGCTTGACGCTGTTTTGCTTTACGTGTGGTCTGTGTTTGGAGTTTCTAAAAGACGCAGACCAGACGTAAAAACCAGACTGCATCAAAGTGTTCAATGTGTTAACGAGGACCTCTCGTACGCTGTATTCATAGACATGATGTCAAGTCTACACGGTGTAAACATCTGCTTGAGGACTCTAAAAAAGTAAACTGAATGAAGCCGGTGTTTAACTGGTGACCGTCTTAACTGGTGTCCCTTTCCAGATGAAAGCTATTCACTTTTGCAGATTGGCAGATTCGTCACTTTTTCACAGCAACAAAACATGCCCATAACAAATAAAGATACTTATTTCTTGGTGTCAGTGTCATTGTAAACGTTATTGATTTTAACATTTTTGTCCTTTGTAAAAGTTTTTCCTATGTAATTGTGTCTTATGATAGGTAAAAATGTTTTCCAAAATGTAAATTTGTCTCGAGCTTTGTAAAAGTGTTTCACACTTTGTAATGTTGTTTTGCACTTCCTGGCCACCGTTCCATTGACTTCCATTTGTTTTTCTGGTCACACTTTATTTTGATGGTCCGTTTGTTGAATTTAAGTTACGTTGCAACTAATTCTCATTAGATTATAAGTAGACTGTTAGGTTGGGGTTAGGGGTAGGGTTAGTTGACATGTACTTGCAAAGTTTCTTATAGTCAGTTAAATGTGTGTTGAATGTCAGTATCAACAGATATTAAGTAGACAGTCAACTAATACTCAAATGGACCATCGAAATTAAGTGTTACCATTTTTTCTTTAATGGAAGTCAAGGATTACTGGATTTCCAGCTTTCTATAAATATGTTCTTTTAGGTTTAGCAGAAAAACAAAACTTATAAAGGTTTAGAAACAACTTGAGGGTGTAAATAGTGGGTAAAGTTTCATTTTTGAATGAACTATCCCATTTAATGTAAAAAGTAGTTAAACGTGCACTTGGAAGTGATGTCAAAGTGTTTAATCTTTTAATAAGCTTTTGTAATGCTTTCTAGACGTACTGTACACTTATTTTGATGTGTTGCCTAGCATGTGCATGTAAAGTGCTTGGTTATCATTTTTAGTACAGTTTGTTATTCAACAGTAAATTGAAATTCATATATTCTAACAATCAACACAATGTTTAAAATATGAAATTACAAGAATCACTGAAGTTCTACATAGGTCTGAAAAATGTTTTATGAATAAATGTAAACAGAATATTTTATGAGTAATGCATCCTCAAAAACTTACCATTCAGAAATGACCCACAAGACAATAAACAACTGTGCAAACTGAGGTCACTATTTATAAATATTCACTTACTGTATTTTTTTCCCATGTTTGCATCATTACATGATTATTCATATAATGAATCACAATAAACAATGCAGACAGTGAATGCAAATAATTGACGTTAACACCAGGTGCATCATTATTCTGCTATTTTTCATCATGGCTTTGCTTTGTCTGTGTGAAAGTGATTTAATGGATGAACCCCAATGGTTTTGACCTTCAGTCTCTCTCCTCAGGTGTTTCCTTCTTGCAAGCGTTTAACTAATTAAACAAATTAATTGCTACCTTTATGAGACAAATTGGACTGCCCTTGCTTTTCCAGTTGCGGTCATTAAAGCGAGCCTTCAAAAGTATTCTTCGGGCAGAATCCTTGAGAAACAAACACAGCTGCTTGTAAACAGACCTGTCATACAAATACGTTGTTATTGCAGCCTTTCAGCGTAAACTGTTTGTAGGTTGACTTCAAGGGCATTTTGTCCAAGGACACATTGAAGGCAGTTTCCTTCCATTTCTGGATGAGAAAATCATTGCACAAATTCAAAATACAAATAACAACATCCACACTGAACCCTGAGGTCAAATAACAGGGTTCCTGTGGATCTTTGCAAAGTCTTAAAATGTATTGCATTTGATATTTTCAATTTAAGGCCGTAAAGAGTCTTATTTTTACTTACATTTCAGATACTTTGGACAGATGAAAGCTGTAATCTTATTTGCTATTTGATTTTAAGTCAGGTCAAGTGAGGTTGAGCTTTATTTTAATTCCACTACATGTGTGGACATACAGAGGAGCGAAAGGTCATGTCGCTGGACAACAGATCTACATAATCATAACTACAAGCGCAACGCTGGACATGAGAGCTATTTTTTTTTAAAAACTATGCAAAACTAACATATACTATAAAATACTTAACTATACGACAGGCTATACAAGTACTTTTATATAGGACAGAACAATGTTGTGCAGGATATTGTGCAAGAGAGGTATTAAAGGTTGGATATTGTGCAAAAGAGGTATGTAAGGTTGAATGTTGTGCAAAAGAGTTATTTAAGGTTGAAGCAAGCAATGCAACATGATTATGGTACTTTTATAGTTAACATTGTTTTACTTATTGAGTTCTTGTAGGATGGAGTTTAAATAAAATGTCAGGTATAATAATTAAAATTTGCATAAAAATCGTAATTGTGCATACAATTTGTATTAATATGTGCAATAAATATATTCAAATACACTTATATTCATAAAAATCAACCATAAATCAGTTTAAGGTGATCAATATTTACACTGTAAAACCCAACAATCATCTTTATCAAATGAAATGAGTGTAGTTAACCCAAAATTTACTGAAAGTTAATTCTACTCATTTAAAGGCTTTTAAAACGCAGCGTTGAAGGTAATGAGTTAATTAAATACCTCATTACTTTAACTTAAATGGATTAAGTTCACAATACTCATATAGATTAGTTTTTCAACTCAAATGGTTTGTAGCGGTCTCCTCAAACAGGTTTTACAGAACTCAGTTGGTTTGAGTTCTGTTCATTTATTGGGTTTTACTGTGCTCAAATTGCTTCATTTACTCAAACGGATTAAGTTCACGGTACTCATTAGGATTAGTTTCTGAACTTAAATGGTTTGTTGCAATCGGTTTCCTCAAATGGTTTGAGTTACCTTAACTTTTTGGGTTGTACAGAGTAGCTAAATTTATGTCACTGCTGTGAACTGAGCAGCGCATATGAGATTAATACCCATGCACAAAAACACACTCAGCAAAATAGCATTTATTATCAACAAACTCGCACTTTATTTTACCGCACAATTCTCACTATTAAAAACCCAATCAACTATTACATTTGCCTTAAGAAACTGATAATGTGCTGTTAATTAATCGGTATTATGATAGTTAGGTTTAAATATTTGGAGGGTATTATGGATGTAGATTAAAATCATGCAAAGTAAGTACTAATGAACAGCTATTTTCTTAATAATAGGCAGGCAATAAGCCACTAATTATTCTTAATAGTGACAATTGGTACTTAAACTAAAGTGTCACCAAATCTTCAAAAATACTGAAATACAAATTTTGGTGTATCACATACCCCAATGATAGACTATTAATTTGTATTCATCTTAAAATATATGCATATCTTTAAAATGTGCAACCTTTTTTTCAAAGATAAAGTACTAGATGATTGGAGTACAAATTGCAAAAAATGCTTTTTCAAATTGTCTACGTAAATATTCATATAACTCAGTGTACAATGCATCTGCAAATTATATATAAAGTTTGCAAGCAATTTATGAATAAAACATAGTTAATCCTAAACCAGTATTTTTATCAGCGTATGATGTGTCATGCATGTGTGGGATGAATGGCTGGATGCAGGCAAAAGTCATGAGATCAGGCTGTGTCTGTGGCTGACTGATTATCCTGTCAGCATGATAATGTTCACCTATCATGTTTGCATTGGCCTGAATGCATCAAACTGGTGGAAAGGGATGGACTAATTACATAGTAAACAGCTCACTCACACTGATAGCTCCATTTTTTTGTCACATCCAAGTCCAAATGAACTCGAAGTGAGCCGGTTTTTGCTAGCGCTCAGTTAAATTAAATCTACACCCCCATGTCTGTGACCTTCATTACAGCTGCAGTGTTTACTGAGGATTTAATGGCCAGACGAGGAGGTGATGATAAATAATGGACAAGCAACCGCCAGTTGTAATAAACTAAAGAGAAATTAAAGAAGCTTGGTGAGATGTGAAGTTTCAGGGGTGACCATATAATTTAAATGTGAGTGTGTGTTTTTAAAAACATGACTTTCTCAGGAAATAGCAATGATTGACACCATAATAACGTTCAGTCATTTTGTGTTTGCTATCCACAACACTCCACGACAAAAGTCTTGTCAAAGATCCCAGCTGTAAGAGCAACAAATAATAACTTGACTTCTAGTTGATCATTTGGAAAAGTGGCAGAAGGTAGATTTTTCCGATGAATCATCTGTTGAACTGCATCCCAATCATCACAAATACTGCAGAAGACCTATTGGAACCCGCATGGACCCAGTATTCTCACAGGAATCTGTCAAGCTTGAAGGAAAAATCATGGTCACGTTCCTTCTCATACTTCAGCATCAAAGTTCCCGAAAGCAAAGAGGGTCAAGGTTCTCCAGGATTGGCCAGCCCAGTCACCAGATATGAACATTATTGAGCATGTCTGGGGTAAGATGAAAAAAGAGGTACTGAAGATGAATCCAAAGAATCTTGACTCTGGGAGTCCTGTAAGACCTCTTTCTTTGCCATTCCAGATGACTTCATTAATAAGTGATTTGAGTCATTGCAGAGATGTATGGAGGCAATAGTCCAAGCTCATGGGGGTCAATTCTTCCACTGCACCATGACTTTATATACTATTCTGTACGTTATTTCTGTTAAGTGGCAAGGTTTTGTCTAAGCAAAGTCAGACCTTACTGTTCTAGTTAAATAATTAAAATTTAAGGCATGATCATGTTTTACTTTGGTAAAATAAGCATAATCTAGAGGCTTTTGCCCTTCATGTAAGCCACTTCTGATACCAAATGATCAACTAGAAGTCAAGTTACTATGTATTGTTTCAAAAACTTGAATAGGCAGCAAGACTTTTGTCCAGTGGTGTGTTTCTGAACCCCTGTTGTTCTGCAGTTTGAACTAAATACCAGATGACAGAGGTGTCGTGTTTTGTTTATGCTTTACAGGCTGCTTCACAGAGAGTGCAGAGTTGCCAGGTCCACTTTTTATAAGCGTCCCTGGGCTTGTTGTTTAAGCTATTGGCTCATACATTAGAGAGTACTGGAGTTATTAGAGTGGGCAGGTGTGAGTAGTGATATTTTGATATTATATTCAACGTAAAGCATTTGAGGTTTATAATTGACTAGTTTGTGTTTGCTGATTTTTTTTGGGGGGGGGGGGGGGGGGGTGACACACAAATGGGTTGAAGTTTGTACGATGTTCACTGTGATTTCTTGCTAAACACAGTTGGTTAGTATTGCATACATACAGAAGCGAAAACCGTTTCTGATGCGTCAAATTGAGTCACTAACAAATAGTCAGTTCAAAAACATGCCATAAAGATTTATATCATTATATTTTGAGGCATTAAATTGAGTAACAACATCATGGTTTTGTTTTAAATATAAGGTTTGTAAAATTCTTTTTGGCTCAATATTGACTTTTTGTTCTTTTTTTTCCAAGCAAGATCTGACAAAACAAACACGTCAAGGCTTGTACCTGTTTTACTGTGATTCCTTGCTATGTGTGGTGGTTATTACTGCGCACAAACAAAAGAGAGACACAGTTCTGATGTGTGTTAAAAAATCTTTGGACCTTATCATAAACCCGAGGCAGTCTGGGTATGCTGGTCTGAAAAGGAAGTGTGTCAGGGTGCATTGCTATTTCGAGGCAATGCACCAACAGTCAATAGCACAGGTTTTGTTTTATTTTATTTTATTTATTTTTTTCATTTAAAGAGCGCATTAATGATATGCACCTATAGGAGGGTCCACAGCACATTGCTTATTACACACACAGAAATGCGCAGCAGCACACAAATTACTTTAATTAAATGTAAAATACCTACACATCAGGCGACACAGTGGCGCAGTAGGTAGTGCTGTCACCTCACAGCAAGAAGGTCACTGATTCAAGCCTCGGCTGGGTCAGTTGGCATTTCTGTGTGGAGTTTGCATGTTCTCTCCGGGTGTTCCAGTTTCCCCCACAGTCCAAAGATATGCGGTACAGGTGAATTGGGTAAGCTAAATTGTCCGTGGTGTATGTGTGTGAATGAGTATGTATGGCTGTTTCCCAGAGATGGGTTGCAGCTGGAAGGGCATCCGCTACGTAAAACAAATGCTGGATAAGTTGGCGGTTCATTCCGCTGTGGCGACCCCGGATTAATAAAGGGACTAAGCCGAGAAGAAAATGAATAATTGAATGAATAACTACATATCATAATGAACAGTCATTGCATGTGTTAAAATTAGCCCACTTACCTGTTTGCAGTAATAATAGATGACATGTTCTAATTGCAGATCTGTTTCCTTGCTAATGACACATTTAGTTTTTCCGCTTACAAAGTAAATAGCAAATCTGCCATGGTGTGACTGCAGCTCACTCTTAAAGGGAATGGAAGATGAGACTCGATTGGTTTAATGGAAATTGCAGCTAAACACACCTTATTAAGAGAATAATAACAACCCTTTTATATCATGCTTCAGCCTCACTGACCATCCTTAACATAGAAATTGTGGATCGCGACATGCCCTAAGTGGACCTGCACAGTGCGCTTTAGACCATGCATTTAATCATTAAAACAGAGTCCATAATAGGCACATTTGATCAATTCATTATAATTTCTTCTTCAGAAACTAAATTCTAACTCACTGTAAGTAATGAAGCAATAAAAAGTATATTTATATGCACTCCATCAGAAGTGGGAGTTGAAGTGATTTAAGATTGAACCTGTGTTTTATTTTTATCTGTTTTGTCATTTAGGTGTCGTGTATGGCTATAAAGGTCTGCTGCTGCTTCTGGGTATTTTCCTGGCATATGAAACCAAGTCTGTGTCCACTGAAAAAATTAACGATCATCGAGCTGTTGGGATGGCCATCTACAACGTCTCGGTGAGTCTGTTCGTCTTTTTAAACTTTACCCTGCGGATTTTTTAAAGAGCACCTTGGGTGACATTTGAAATGTCAGTTGTCACCCAAATATTGTCCAATTAAAAGGTAGAATCATTGGACTGACGTGACTGAAATAGCACCGCAGAGAGGTTTTTTTTCCCTTTCCGTTGCTCAAGTTTAGCTGGGAGTTGGCGTGTGAATTGGACGCAGCGTCCGTCTGGAGCTGTTGTGTGTCACAACACAATCATAAGCAGGAAGAACATGCCTAAAGCTCTTCAGTGAGGCTCTGCTAGATTTGATGGAAGTGAAGTGTCTGAGCCTGCCATCTCGAATGCTGTCCAGGGATGCAGAGATTTCCAGAGGACAGGGAACGGGGAGGGGGTTGGGGAAAAGCTTCCCCTCATCACTGAGAATAAGCTTACATGTCAGTTTGACAGGACTTGAGCTCAAAACTCAAGTAAAGTGGTCCCTCAGTATTGTTGAAAGTTGTTTGTTTTTGCTCATCGTCATCTCATCTGTTCCACTTTAGCATTTCATCGGCTTACGCGTCAAGAAATCAACACATGGCGTGCTGATAACACACTCAATATGTAGGGTAAATACACAGCATTCACCATAAAGGCTTCTGGCGTGGTTTTCTATGGCGGAGCGTGATTGGAAGTGAAGCACAAAGCTTTTGTCAATCAGCTATTTCATTGTAGGCTTTTAATTTAAAGCAGTGTGTTTCTCTTCATCTCGGCCTCCGAGGATTAACCATTATGCTCTGAACCCAATTTAAGCTCAAATTGAGGGAGAGACTTTAGATCAGCAAGGGGCCAAATTTTGCATTTTAATCTTTTCTCTCTCACTCCCTTCTTTCCGAGTCGCAGACTGACTCCTGGCCCTCAGCAAATGCCCATTCTGCGAAAGAAATGATTTCAGATGCCATCTGCCATGTCATTACGAACTCCATCGCTTTTTAGAATTTCAGCTGTTCTGAGGATAATAATAAAGGCAATCAGAGACCACCTGTTCACAGGAAACTGATAAGATTTATTGAATTCACAATTCGCGGACTTCTTCGACACTTAACTCAAGAATAGAATAAACCAAGCTAATGCTTTTTTGTTAGCATGTTTTCTGATTTATAAGTCTTACTGTAAGTATTACTGTGCTTGTGTGTTGCTCAACATACTGACATCACCAACTGTTGGCATTCACAATACAGTGTTTTTAGTAGTTTCTATTAGGGATGCACTGGAAAAAAAAACAAAGCCAAAAAATCTGGTTGCAATTACACGAAAACCAAATCCAAAAGTTCTTTGTAGTAATTGTTTATTATTTTATTAAATAATATAAAGTAATTTTGTAATGCTCTGTCAGATTTAACTCAATAAATTCAATTAAAAAACACAATTTATTGAAAGTAAATTGTACTGACAGAAAATGAGTCAAGTGACTTGCCATGACTGTACGGTAGCGCTAATGAAAGCAACAGGAAGCATACTATGTTAAAATGTGCTGTTTGAGAGGAGTTAGTTTTTCTGCAGAGCATGCATAGTCTTTTTTTTCAGCTGATAGTTGCAAAACAGGCTGATTGTGAAAACGTACCCCCCTATACATTTCTGGAAAGCGTGAATTATGTAGCCAGAGCTACGTGTGGATGCATTTCGTCTTTAAAATCAATGCAGAGTACGATACTGCCGATGCTACCAGCTGACCAATTACCTTCATGTGGACAGCTTTTCCGCTGTTACCAGTTTGCCCAGTAGCTCGCCATGTACGTCAGCAGACTTGAGACTTAAAGAGGAGTTGATGGTGACGACGGGGTTCGAGTCTGGCAAAGAACTGTTCTAGAAAGCAGGTAAAACAAAAACAAAAAGCAAAAATTAAATAAAATAAAATAAACAAGTAAATAACAGGGTGAGAATATGGTAAGATCTGAAAACATGATAAAAATCAGGTGGCCGCAAGGGTCTTTTTTTCTGGATTGCTTTTGAAAACACTGTCGGTTGTGTTTAGGGAAACGGGTGGGTGTGGCTGATCGGTGGGTCAGTCAGTTCGTCGACAGCAGCGTCTGGTGGATTTACACAAGAACAGCAGGTGCGAATGGTACCTGCGAAAGACATTTGAGATCTCAATAAGCGTGCACAGCGGCCTCTAGTGGATTCACAAAAACTGCAAAAAAACATACCTCCTTGGACTTATTTCATGATCTCCAGAAATGTATACAGGGGTGCGTGTCCATAATGAGCCTGAGTTGCATATTATTAACATTTTTCTCTTTTGGGTGAAAAATGACAATTCTGTGTTTTCCTAGTTTCAGTGTGTCATAAACCTTTTGGATGTATTTAGTAGCCTCATACTCTAACGTGACTTACATACAGTAATGCATTTAATATCAAACAAGCAAAACACGTTCATAGATTGAGACACAGTGTTGGTGTGGAGCATTTCTCTTTAAATAACACTTAAAGTAAATGCAATCATAAAAAAAAAAATTATTATAAACTTTTATTGTAATTCCCTTTTGAGGGGAACTAAAAAAACGCATGAAACATGGACCGCAAAACCAGTCTTGTGTTGTTGAAAAAGTATATTGTGGGAGTACCCAAAAATAGGGATGAGCGATACCAATATTTTTGTTTCCAATCCGATACCAAGTATTTCAAGACAAGTATCATCGATATCGATACTTAAATCGATACTTATCAATACTTAAATGAAATAATTTATAGGGATTTTAAAAAAAATGTTTATCATCTTTATTATTATTATTATTATTATCATTAAATAAAACACAATTCTTTTTTACATTTATTAAAATTACAGAACTATAATTGGCTAAACAGCATCATATATAATGAAAAACAATACACTGCAAAACTGAATTTCTTCACCTCATTTAAAGGTCAAAGCAGCAGAACTTTGGATTGAATCTTAAATTTAAGTTGCAATATTCATTTGTGCTTTCTGATTTTAATCAGTTTCCAGGTTTTTGTGAAGGAACAACAGAATGTTGAAGTTTTTTCTCTTTAGCCGATTACTTTTACGATAACTCCAGATTATACTTCATCTACGTTCAGTCATGATGTTGACAGCGCCGTTCTCAAGTTTTACAACCAACGCTGGGTGTGTGTGTGGTGTCTGTACCACTGTGCCGTGAGATAACGCTGACCTATCAGCGGAGATACAGTGGAAGAATATCATAGTTCCCATTCGTGTTCCTATTTAAGTAAATACTTATATAATATGCGGCCCTATAATTATTTAGATACTGTATATTAAACTCACTCAATAAGAAAAACCTTCCAGAAAAGATTGATACTTTTACTTAAGGATCGATCATTTCGATACATTCCTAGTACTGAAAATATTGATACTTGAGGATCGATCCTACCCAAAAACACATGGGTCATACATTTTTTTCACAAATTATTAGATTATTAAGTAAAGATCATGTTCGATGAAGATATTTTGTGAATTTTCTAGTGTAAATATATAAAAATGCTATGTTTTATTAGTAATATGCATTTCTAGGAGCTTCATTTCAAAAACTTTAATGGGGATTTTCTCTTTTTACAATATCAGATATTCAAAATGTTCGTATCTCACCTAAACATTATTCTATCTTAACCCCTGACATCAATTAAAAGCTTATTTGAGCTTATATGAATCTCATTGTCTGAAAATGAACCTCGAGTGATTTTGTTGTCCTGGGTCACATATCATTTGAAAACAACTTATTTTGTAGTTATTTTGCGATATTAGGGCAAGAATATTGCACCTAAAAATAAACCTGATTAAAATTTTCAGACTTTTTCTTTGCTATTTCTACTTGAATAATTTTTCCTAATAGAATCTAGAATGTTTTATGGGATTTCATTTCTCTTTTTCTAGAATTTAAGAAGTCATGATCATCTTTTATTAAATACATGAGAAAAAAATCTTCAGAGGTTAATTAAAATATCCTCCTTCACGTTTCACAGAAGGATTACCAATCATACGAGCTTGAAGATGTACAGAATTGACAGTCTGTCATTATTTACTCATCCTCATGTCATCATTTACTCATCCTCATGTTGAGCCATATGACTGCCTTTTGTCCTTTGCGTAAGAAAAGCTGCTTTGAAGAATGCCTTGGCTGCTGGCTTCCATTAAATGGCAGTGAACGAGGGTTCGCTTACTGCGTGCATTATTCAGAATGGCCATTTTAACACAGCGAGCGTGCAGATTTTCATCCATCAGAACGGCTGTGCTGTGGTGTGATTCAGACGAGCCTCGGGCTATCACTGTTAGTCCAGCTGTAAAACTGCTTTGATTTACAGAGACGTCGCTGCACTTTCTGCCCTGTCCAAATAACTAATGACCCTGCAAAATAAAGATCACCTCTGTTGATGCCATGCAACATTTGCTTTTTGCTAGCCTGGATGAGATTTTTTGTTGTAGTTTTTGTAAGAAATGACTGACTGAAGATCAATGTTTATCGATTTAGGCGTCTTTCTCTCTCGGTTTCTGTTCTCCTCTTCTCTGCCTGCAGAAGTTATTCTTTATTTTATGAACATCAGATTAAAAAGGATTTTTTTTTAACACGTCATCAAGCCTTCATCATTGATCAAAAGCCTTTGATGTAAATATTTTATTGCTAAGTGTTGTCTCGCACCCAGGATTTCATTCATAAAGTATTAAAAACATGTATTATAAAAAATTAATATTATGGAAGTCATAGCATATGCTGAAAGTGTAATCATTGTATAAGAATTTAAGTACATTTCACTTGATAATCTGTATATTTAAAATTGCTTTCAGTCATAACATTACATCAAATATGCACAATATGTAGACATTGTTATGCAGAACAGATGTAAAAGTATGCTGTTTATTAAAAATATATATAATTAAAAAATGTCATATATAAAATTTTCCAGAAGTATAATAAAAAAAATTGTCATGTGTATGCACTGTTTTACTATTGTTATTTTACATTTATTTATATATTACAGTATTTAAATGTGTTTATATATATTTGTAATTACTATTTTTATGTCATATTCTGATTTTAAGATCTTATATTTACACTAAGCACTATATATATATAGTCACATCGCAGGATATGCTGTGTTGATTTTGTATGATACTTTATCATAGTGTGATAGTATATTGTGATAGTATGTGGTAGTAACTGTGATAGTATAATGATTTTAAAAACATTCAGGTATAAGAAATTGTACCATTTCTGACCTTAACTTTGATTCATTTTATTAAATTATTTTTATTTTTATCATTCAGTTACTCTACTTAAATATTGTTAGCCTCAATAAACGATAAAACACTTTATCACTTTGTTGTTATGCATGAAAATACTCACAACACATGCAAATACAGAAACGCACTGCAAATTGCACAGACCAAAGCGAATATGTGTCGAGGGATCCCAGAAATCTTATAGATTGTTTATTAGATTTTATGGAGATGCTCTCCCACTGCAGAATCATCCCAATCCATCTAACATGCTAAATTCTTTCCAAATAGAGATATTAAGTCATCTGGTGAAATTGTATTGAAATCACAATATATAATGCAAAATAAAAAGATTTTTCCAATATTGTGTAGCCCTAATATATTAATTATTATTTTTTTATGCAGCATTCAGATTTTTAGAATCTTATAGTATGTACACTATAAATATTCAGAGAATCTAAACAAAGAGTGTAAAATTGCTTTGGCTGATTGTACAAGTTGAAATCAGATTTTTGTTTTGTTTTTTGCATAATCTGACAAAATTTTATGATTGGAAGTTTTATTAAATGCAAAAAAAATAATAAAAGCAAAAGTAAAATTGACTTGAATAATTTTTGGACAGTTTTAGAATTCGTACAGTATTACAATTAGCACAAACATTTAGCACAAACCTATACAAACCTAACACATTACAATTAGTACAAACCTGTACAATTAGCACAATACAATACAATACAATACAATATTTATTTATAAAGCACATTTAAAAACAACCGAGGTTGACCAAAGTGCTGTACATAGGAGTACTAAAGACAGATAAGAAAGCAGAATATAAAAGAAACAATTCACAAATAAAATCAATAAAGCAATGATCAAGGAGTATTAAAAGCGAGAGAGAATAAATAGGTCTTTGAAACAGACTTACACACAGAGATGGAGGGGGAAAGTCTAATGTGAATTGGTAGACTGTTCCAGAGTTTAGGATCAGCAACAGCAAATATTTGATCTCCGCGTTTTTTAAAGACGTGAGTAGATTGAGATCATAGTATCTCAAGGTTCAAGAGGGGGTATACGGACAAAGCAAGTCTGTAAGGTACTGAGGAGCAAGATTATTAACGGCTTTGTAAACAAATGAAATTTTAAAATCAATTCTGTATTTAATGGGTAACCAGTGAAGTGCAGTTAAAATCTGAGGTACCGACTCATGCTTACAGGTGCCAGAGAGTAGTCACGAATCTATAGTTTTACTTACATCAACAATAACAACTCTATAGTACTATAAAAGCCCCAGAAATGTGTTTTGTGAGCGCTGTTCTTCTCTCTTTCAGGTGTTGTGTATGATAACGGCTCCTGTCACCATGATCCTTTCCTCGAAGCAGGACGCCTCGTTCGCCTTCGCGTCTCTGGCCATTATCTTCTCCGTCTACATCACTCTGGTCGTCCTCTTCGTCCCCAAGGTACAACAGAGGATCATCTTCTCAAAACAAGCAAGAGCCGTACTGTAAATATTGCATTAGAGTTATGAATATTAATGCCGGATAACTAGAGCAGCGGAGAGAGTGATCAAAGACGCGTGTTAATGTGTGACATGTGAAGTCTTAAAGCGTGCTGAATGGAGAAGTGCTGTAATCAGTGTCAGTGAAGTGGACAGGTGTTATTACACTTCTCCAGAGAACATGAAAGAGATGACAGTGAAGACACTTACATCATACGGCCGTTATTAAGAGCACTTATACGCATAAAGAAGCCATCATTCATCATGTTTTAGGAAAAGTCTTCATGGTTATTTGCATGTTGGACATACAGACAAGTGTTATTTTTAAATGTATTGATATTTTGAATTCTTTTGGCTTATATTTTGATAGGTCGTGTATTGATTGAGTACTTACTGTAGTTCAGGTCTGTCATATGTATTAGTATTATATTTTTTTACTTTTTTGTTAATTTTTGCACTTTTGTTCATTTTATTGATTTTATTTCATATAATGATTTATTTTTATAATAAATACTGAAATAAAAATAGATTTAAATAAATTATATTTTTATATACATCTATGGATATAGACTAATTTAGTTTTCCAAATTGGTCCCACTTTATATTAAGTGGCCTTAACTAATATGTACTTACACCTAAATTAATAATTCATTACAACGTACTTATTGTGTAAATACATGTTTATACATTGTACTTATGCTTGATTAAATACCTGTATGTAATTACATCTGTAATTAATTTCTGTAATTACATTTGTAAATACACTGCTAACCATCCCTTACACATTAACCCACCCTTAAACCTGCCCATGCCACCAAACTTGTCCTTAACCCACCCCTATCCCAACTCAAGAGCGCCACAAGTGTTCTTAAATACATTATGAACACAGTAAGTACATTGTATTTATTTTTTGATGCAAGTACATAGTAGTTAAGGACACTTAATATAAAGTGGGACCTCTAAGGTCAATATTTGCAGAATATCAGACCCATACCTACTATCAAGACCACTAAAATACATACCTCATAAATCAAGCAAATACAGAGAAACTATTTTTGGCCTTCAGCTAATTTTTTCATAGTTTTGCATATGCATTTTTATTTCATTATTTTGCACAAACATACTTATTTCAGTTAGTTGATCATTTGTTTCAATGTTTTTAACTAATATTGATAGCTTTATGTTCAATATATAACAAGAATGCTTTTAACAGTTAGTAGTTTTAGTAGTAGGAGTTTTAGTTTTAGTTTTAAACCAAACTGCATTTAAAACAAACAAAAAATAATAATTTTGTATGCACAATTTGTTTTCTGTGTGGAACGCCAGTTTGGAAAAATGTATCCCAGAATGCACTTGAAATCAATTTCAAGAATGAAATAAAAAAAAATTCAAGAATGAACTGGGCAATCGGATTTAAACCTTAGTTTTAAAGTATTTTTTCTGGATTTATTGTATATATTTTTATATTATATTATAGTTTTAAAGCATTTTCTCCTTGATTTATTATAAGCTTTTTATATTATTATATTATATTATATTATATTATATTATATTATATTATATTATA
>CAIGQQ010000001.1:17312114-17331949 GCA_903798035.1 Danio albolineatus
ATATTATATTATATTATATTATATTATATTATATTATATTATATTATTCATTCATTCATTCATTTTCTTGTCGGCTTAGTCCCTTTATTAATCCGGGGTCGACACAGCGGAATGAACCGCCAACTTATCCAGCATTTGCTTTACACAGCAGATGCCCTTCCAGCTGCAACCCATCTCCGGGAAACATCCATACATTCTCATTCACACACATACACTACGGACAATTTAGCTTACCCAATTCACCTGTACCGCATATCTTTGGACTTGTCGGGGAAACCGGAGCACCCGGAGGAAACCCACGCAACCACGGGGAGAACATGCAAACTCCACACAGAAATGCCAACTGACCCAGCCGAGGCTCGAACCAGCGACCTTCTTGCTGTGAGGCGAACGTGCTACCCACTCGGCCACCGTGGCGCCCTATATTATATTATATTATATTATATTATATTATATTATATTATATTATTGTGCAGTAATATTGTTTCTTCATGGATCTGATGCTTGTTTGTTGTAGATGCGGAGACTCATCACTAGAGGCGAATGGCAGTCAGACCAGCAGGAGACCATGAAGACCGGCTCATCTACAAACAACAACGATGAGGAGAAATCTCGCCAGCTGGAGAGAGAGAACAAAGAGCTGCAGAAGATCATCCAGGAGGTGCAGTGTCACCAACACTTAGTACACTTTATCTATTCATCCTTCCTAATTGTATGAAGCATAGCACAGATCACTTTAGTGCTATCTATCTCAGTTGCAAAATTCTTCCAGTGCACTGAAAAAGACCCATAATGCATGACGATGTGGACTGTGCCCTTAATAGCGTGAATTATAAATCATGTGAAACAAATCTATAAACTTATTGAGAGACAAGAGGCATGTTTTTTTTAAAGAATGTGTTATTTGTTTAATTTTACCATAAACGAACATTGTTAGACAGGTTAGGATCAATCTAGCAAATATTTTTAACTGTTTAATGGTTGTATAAATATTTTTTAAATGGCTATAATAATGGTATAAATGGTTGTACAAATATTTATTAATTTTGCTGGTATATTAAACAATCAAAGCATTTAGCTATAATGTACATTTCAAAATGTTGTAAAATTAATATGTGAAAAATATTAATTCTGCTGTTCAAGTATTGATGTAAGGAAGTTCCCATCAGGAAGTTCTCATATTACAATTGTTGCATCCCAATTCGCATATACTACGCCCTAAAAGTATGTAGTGTTTTTTGTGAAGGAAAAATACATACTTTTGAGTGTGTAACAGAAGAGTATGCAAGCTTTGGGACATACTACTAACTCGTTAACAGATCGTTGTGTTGCTTAGTTAAGAGCCCTGTCAATCATCCACATTTCTGTCGTATTTAATTTCCTACCTTATTGGAGAAGCAGCTGCAGGATAATCTTGCATTCACGAGTCTTTCATGCAGAGAAATCTCCTCAGGTCTTTGGATAATTCTGCATTCAGACGTTAATGTTCAAACACGTCTTAATATAAGTCCAGTATTGTTCAGTATTGTTGTTGCAGATGAAATATAACACAGACAACGTGATTTAAATAGTCTCCATGGGCTAGATATTAACTAACAGTCATACAAACATCTTAACCGAATACTCTGTACTTGACGGTTGGTCTCACGCGTCCATCATGTTTGTAATCTGTTTACATGTATGGACGCTTCTACACTTAAAAATTTTGACTGGAAATAGTAAACCATCCGGGAATTTTTGGCATACTCTTTTCAATATATTACGATTTGGGACATACTAATCCTATTTTTTATATACTATTTAGGACGGATAGTATGCGAATTGGGACGCAGCAACTTTCTAGCAATCTCATCACAGTTCTTCACTGTACTAGTGCCTGAGTTCGTGTACATGACCTACTGGTCCACGACCTTGGGAGCTAAAGAGACACACCCTTCATTTCACATGTACATAACTGATGCTTTCATAAAGATCAGTGGTATAATGTATCAGGGTTTATACGGTCATAAAAATCGGGAAAAGTCATGGAACTTTGACATGGCATTTTCCAGGCCTGGAAAAGTTTTGGAAAAACTGAAAAACCCACAAAGGAAAAGTCATGGAAGTTAGTTTAACAAATGTCTGTTTACTTAAATATAGGTTAGTTGTCTTCTTTTCTGTCCATGGCCAAACACATGCTCTCACATTATCTTTGCTGTGTGAACATTATCTAAATACGTACATTTTACATAGATATAAAGATTAATTTAAACTAAATAGATTGTTGCATGTTTTATGATATGCTGTAATAACTTTAAAGATGCATCATTTTTTTTATTATTTAACATGTATACATAGACATTACATAAAAACATTAGGTCATAAAAAATTACTTAAAAGTCATGGAAAAGTCATTGAATTTTAGTAGTAAAAATGTGTATAAACCCTGATGTATGCTACTAGGAATCAGAAAACTGTATTCCAGGATGCCTTAATCTGAAAGTAAAAATACTAAACACAGTTTTCAATCACTGTCTCTGACTCTGAGAACAGAATTAAAGAGGATAATTCATTTTATCACAGAATAAATTAGATTTTGCAGGTGGAGAGCCCTAAGATTTGATAACAGTCATCAAATTTTTATATCGTGAATGTGCATCAATTCTCCAAATATGCTGTTCCATTCCCTCTAGGATATTGTAAATGGATTTGATGTATCTACATTTATTTCACAGTAGCGTTAGTCGTTTTATTACTTTAAACTTTCTTTCTTTTCAGTAAGTCACCATGATCTATTTCTAGCTTTCATCTATTTGGTAACACTTTATTTCGATGGTCCATTTGAGTATTAGTAGACTGTCTACTTAATATCTGTTGATACTGACATTCAACAGACATTTAACTGACTAGAAGAAACTTTGCAAGTACATGTCAACTTACACTAACCCTAACCCCAACCTAACAGTCTACTTATAATCTAATGAGAATTAGTTGCAATGTACTGTAACTGAAGTTCAACAAACGGACCATCAAAATAAAGTGTTACCATCTATTTTTATTCTAATTAATACTGTAAATACAATTACAAATGTGCTGTAGTTGTTAATTTACAGTGCACTTGTAAATTTTACAGTATTACTGGCAACCAAAATTGCCAGTAATACTGTAAATTTTACAGCATTTTTTTATAGTGTAAGGTAGGCCATCAGAAAGGCTAGCAGTAAAGCTAAAGATCACACACACACAGGCAGTCGCAGGCCTGAGATGTGACAAGTTGAGGGAAAGAGTACCTCATATTTCATTCAACAATGGTGAAAAAGTACAGTTCCAAGAGCATATTACAATAGCAACATAAGCAGGGTGTAGTAAGAGGAAAGTAGGGGGGAAAAGTGTGACAGAGTGCATAGGGCCTACAGATGCACCCAGCCAACACCCTCCCCGCTCTTCTCTTTGGAGATCACTAACGTCAGTATCAAATCCGCCCCACCCCCAACCTTTTCACTTTGGAGATCGCTAACGTCAAAATCACATCCATATACCCGCCAACACCCCCCGTCCGTGTTCACTTTTCCTTTGGGGGACCCTCTTAAAATACTTCTGCATAGGCCTCGAAATTGCTGTCGAGGCCAATGATCATAAGCATGTGTGTTCACCAAAGTGTTTATCCTTAGGCATACACATTTTTCTCTGTTTTTGTCAATGAGATCGCTGCATTTTTAGAACGGCAGCAGTGTGATGAGGTGCTGTTTGCTCAGTGTTGTTTACATGCTCTCGCAGTTGAACGCAGCACTGCAGAAGAGCATTTTTATATAGGTGCGCTGGCAATTTCAGCTGCTTTGGTGGACACACGCCTTGCATAGTGCATTCACTCTCATGGCGCGACCTTTGTGTGTGAACAGGGAGCTCAGAGGTATGCAAATCCACATTTGATAGGCAGGTAGGCAGCCTATTCTAATGTTTAGACTGAACATTTTGATTGGACAAAGTTTGTTTGGATCCTATGCCTTCCACTGACAGTGTAAATACATATAAATACATTTACTGTAGACCAGTGGTTCACAACTGATTTGGCAATGGGACCCACATTTTTAGATGGTCATCAAGCAGTGACCCAATTTTTTAGGAACTATATTATAATTTTAGGAATTATAATTAATTCATTTGTATTTATTTGTTAACATACACAAGTAGTGACAGATAAATAATGAGAAAATCACCAAGACTTACAAATAAACATTTTTTTTTGCTGTCATTTGACAAAATGTATCAAATTATAGAAATATTACAAAGTAAAAAGTGCGCATTTCAAAATAAAAGTTAAAAATGAATGTTTTACACACACTCCGCGACCCACTAAAAATGTTCCCGCGACCCACTTTTGGGTCGCGACCCACCAGTTGAGAAACACTGCTGTAGACCATCTAACCTAATGAGTGCTGTTGAGATGCTGAAATGTTGAGATGTTATGCCGTTTTTAATCCAGCATAACAAAATTAATTAACCAAGCCACCCATCCTATCTTTCAATTTCAGTTCAAACTTTGTAGTTTAGTTAACAGGAAGATCCCCTTTGGTCTGACTACTTCTCTTCCTGTCCGCCCAATTCAGCGTAGGGCATGTTGCAGATTTCAGTTCAAATTTCTCCAATTGTTTGACCCTGTCCTGTCTGACACAGTAGATGTCTTGAGAGATGCAACAGGCTGTCATATTGACTTTCATCTTCCTTTTCTCCCTGGTTTCAAATCTGGACAGATATATTTGTAATACGTCCAGGCCAATTTTCTCAATCATTCTCGTGTTTTCTTTCCAACAGAAAGAGGAGCGAGTATCAGAGCTGAGAAACCAGCTGTCAGAACGGCAGGCCCTGCGCTCCAGGAAACGACCCACATCCAATCAGAACCACAGCTCTCCATCTCTTCCCACTCCTCAGAACGATCCCAAATCTCTCCTCCCGCCTCCAGGATACCCGCTGCCTTCCTCCGACAACCACTCCTTTTCCAACTCATCCCCCTTATACCAGCCCGACGGCAAGATTAACCGAAACAACTGCCATCCCGGACGCCTGCAGCTCCTCTACAAGTGAGTCCGGGATGATGAAGGGACTGGGATGAAATGAAAGCAGGGGGTCAGAGGTGAACTAAAAAACGGGGTGAAAGATAAGCTACCTTGATTCGTGGTTCTCAATTTTGCGGCCTTTGATCCTTTCTTTGCTTTCTTTGTTTCTGACACTTGCTGTGATTCATGGGAGATTATGCACAGGAGGCTTGAGAGTCTGCTTTTGGTCGCATCATTGGGCGTGTCACCATATCTGAAAACCACACAAGCCGTGAACAATAACAGCTGTAAAATGAGTAACCCTCAGCTGATTTTGACTTGACATGAAACCATCCTCACAGAAACATTTTGGATAAAGAAAATAATATTGTAGCTACAGTGCACAGCATATATAAGTACACCCCTCACAAATCTATCTTCTAAATTCATATTTTTAATAGGAAGCTGTACAATAATTATTTGTGCATATGCATTAGACTCAGGGCTTGACGTTAATTTCTTTTATCACCAGCCACTGTGGCTAGTAGATTTCCAACATTACTAATCACTCTGCATTTTCACTAACCACAATTCTGTTGTTGGGAAAATATATTTTATATGCATAATTATGATGTTGACTTGCTAAAATGTCTTGATTTAGATAATGTGTTATGTCCACATGCCTCCTCATTCATTTAACTTTTTGTGTATCATGTATGAGCTTGCTTAATGAGCATGAGCACATGGGTTGTTCTTTCATAGTGTTATATTGCAATTTGTTTTTCAGATATTGCAAGTAGCTTTTCAGAGCTCAAAATTAAGGATTTACCTAATTTATCTCTGAACACACCAAACGTAAATTTTCTTTGCCAAAAATTTTAAATGTGTCGAAACAAGCAAAATATAGCTGTTTACTATACTTTTTATTTAACAAAACGTTTCTTTTAAAAATAACGAAAATTATTGACATTTACAAAATAATTATTGTCATGTATCTAAACCTATGCACAGTAATCTGTCCTGGCTAAAGATCCCAGATCACCAGTTAACTACACATAAATGGGGAGTTAATCTCATATTAATGCAATATTATTGTAAAAAATTATATTTTATAACCATATTAACAAAAATAACTAAGCAAAAGAAAGCCGGTGACATACATACCATGTACGGTAATGAAAAGGAGGATCATACGCATGGTTAATTTTAGGCCAATTAATAATCTGTTCAAATAATGGTTAAAGCGAAAGCAACCATTACTGGAGCTCTTGAAAGCAGCAGGGCTTTGGGTGCATGAGCATAACTTTTTGTCTAGTCTATTTGAAAGAGAACCAATCGCACCAGTTGCGTTTCTAGGCACAGTTGCTTTACGCGAGGAAACTGAAGCGCGCATGTTTTTTAAACAGTTGCGGGCATCATGTCAGCTGTTGACGTCAGTGATCATCTCATTCAGTATTCAGCTGCTTTCTTTTGCTCACGCGAACACAATTATTTTTGTCGGTCCTGCTGCTTCTCGATTCTAAGACGGCATTTTCGTGAATATTGGGCCATCTTTATTGTCGAACCCTGCTTTTAAGAAAACTACTATTTAAAAATAATTTTCAACCAGCCAAAGGAGCTAGTAGCTAGTGGCTAGTGGCGGTGGCTTTCTAACCCACCAGAGCGGAAATCTAATATGTCATGTTAATGTCAAGCCCTGATGATTTTATCTAACAAAATAACTTACAATAACAGTCCGAAAACTAGTACAGGCAAATTTTTATGTTATAGAAAAATATTAAATATCAATTTTGAAAAGAGGGAAAAAAATGGGTGGAAATTTTGTTGGTTGTAATTTCTTTTTGCAATGTTTTGCTTTTATTTAATTCAAAATTCTGAATACTTTTGGTAACTAAAATATAATTTAAAAATATATCTGCTTTGTTAAACAAATCAGTTTTGTTTAAATGCACCAAAATACATTGCCTATATTCACTGAGAAATGGATACAAATATTCATTTTCAAAATAGGGTGTACTTAATTATGCTGAGCACTGTACATTGACAAACGATTGTAGCTACATTTTTTAATTGAGTAATTTATGAATCCATGTTACCTACCATTACCTATAGTTTGTTTAAATACACTTGAAATCTCAAACCAAATTAGAGTGACTAAGTGACTTACTCACAATTTGGTGAACAACATATTGAATTCAAAAATATATATTAACATACACACCATATAGATCTAAAGACCAGAGTATACTTTGCTTTTTTTATGTGCACGTTAAAATCCACACACAAATTTACTAAGCAGTACAGTATGTAAATATTGTGCATCGTATTTTTAAACTTTTAATACACTTGAACATGCTCTTTGAATTATTTTTGAACTACGTATTTTCTCCACAAGGTGTCAACACTGATCTGGGCCATCTCGCAGATGGAAATGGAAGAGGTGGAACATCAATAACTACTGAAGACTAACCATGTTCACAAGTACATGCTTGTCCATAGCTCTATTTTATACGAGTACAGAGATCTCATTGTTCATCATTTTTGGAGAGAAAAAGCACACGTGCTATCAAAAGGAGTATGCTAAAAATTGACTGTACGCTGAAAACGAAGTATACTTTGAGCATAAGTCTGATATCATCACATCGTATTAGCATCTTTAGCAAATGTGATAATGATATGGTGCATTTTTTACATTTACATCTGGTTTTATATTACATTTAACGTTTATATTTGATCAGTATATCTGCGTCCGAAATCACATACTACTACTATAAGTATGTACTCCATTTGAAATTAAACTTAGCAGTATGAGTAGAATTTGGACATACTACATCTTCCATTATCACATGACCTACCTGAATCAAGTGCATCGCTGTAAACCCATTCCTAAAATGTTCAACCATTGCCTCATGGGATAGTAAAGTATCTATTGAATGCACTTCAGGATCTTGCCAACAGTAAGTAAGCTTACTGATTTTTGCTATCAATTTAGACATTCAGGCCCAGGACATCAACCAGATGTTAGATAGACGTTGTACCCTAACATCATGGGGATGTTTCATTTTGTTTGGAAATGAAAATCGGGTTGACGTCAGAACCCAACATCAGGCTGACGTCATTGTCCAGTGTCCAACCTAAAATCCCCCAAATGTCAAAATCTAATGATGTTACAGCTTGACGTTGTGTGGAAGTTACCACAATGACGTCTGTCAGACGTTGAATTCTGGTTGCCATAACTGATGAATAAATGTCACTATTTGACGTCAATATGACCTTGCTTGAGGTGTTGGCTCGACGTTGGATATTATTCACTTTCCAACACAACCTAAAACCAACCAAATAGTAAAGTCATTTGACGTCGTTATTGGGTGTCAAATCATCGTCCTTAGATGCTGGCTAGACATTGAATTTTCGTCACCTGACGTCACTACCTAAATCTAACCTAATATTAATGTCTTATGACATTGCGTGCCTGCTGGGATAGTACTGTGCCCTACACTTCTATATAGTAGAAAAGTATGTGATTCCAGATACACCGTATTTGTTTTCTGGGGATTGGATCATTGACCTTGGTGTTTGCTGCATCATAATTGAAAAGCATTTTCCTCACTTTCATCAAAATACATCATATCCTTATGTTGCTCTACAATTTCCCCAGTTTCATCATGACATCATAAACATGCTTCCCTATTGTGGGGCTGACAGTATTACATAATATTGTTATCAAGATCAACAGGTTTATAATTCCTGTTTATTAACCCATTACACCGTTTTGAATCCATTTTTACACTTAATTCTTTTCTCTTTCTTGGAGTTTTTGTCTTGTTTCTAGTCCAAATATCTCAAGAAACATTTTGTAGACGACCAAAAATATATAGTCTTGTTTTCAGAATTGATAGGTCAAAATAAAACAAGTAAAATCATCTGCCAATGGTGTAAACAAAATACTCGTATTCCATTTGAAATGACATTTTTCTGCTTACTCCATTGGCAGGTTATTAAGTTGTTTTGAGGAAAAACTTTGATTTGACTGATATTTGGACAAGAAACAAGTCAAAAACTTAGTAAGTAAGAAAAGCATGTAGGGATTGTTAACATGGGTCTGCGAAATACCTCAAATTGTGTAACATGTCGAAGAGAGGCGTGTTATTACTATTATAAAATAATTAAACATACGATTTTCACTAGGCAGACATTAAATAAGGTGTAACTGCAGAGCCAACCTGAAGCGATGTGTGCTCAGACAAAAATCCCTCACAATTCTTTAATAAAAAAACATCAAGCTTCACAACAAGCTGATATGAAGTAATGAAATGATGCTGGTTCGCTTATAGCCAGCGTTTCTCCCAGAGCATGCTGGGATAATATATTAGCAGTCACAAGCTGTCGAAGGCGTTTGTACAGAGAAGCCGTAATTTCATCATAGATTTGGGGGTTTGGTTTTTTTATTAGATCCCCCGAGTATCTGCTACAGATTGAATCTCCCAGCATTGTAATGCGGTTTGCTTCTAAATGGCACCTGCCATATTGGAGGCGTCACTGGATGCTGCTACTCTACAATGCAAATAGCATTAAACGCACATCGTGCACCCATATTTGTCATGTGTCTGGTACATAGCGACGGTAAAGGGGAATCAGTTCATTAAGCGGAACTCATGTGAGTGTGCAATATGGTAGTTCACTTCAACATCAGCTGCTTCCTCATCATCCAATCCACGTTCTGATTTGAACACAAACTGAAAGGGTGAGCACAGAAGAGCTGCTCCTTGTTCAGGTGGTCAGCTCGCCATGCGTGGTTTCAGTTTTGCGTTTGGCGTCATGTGGAATGACAGTCTTCAATGGCAGCTTTTCGCCTCTTCTTGCTTAATCTCGGTGTGCTTGGCTTGGACTCATCTGCAGGCCTGTACAGAAACATTTTCAGCTGGACTTTTAATGGTTCGTCTCACCTTCCTCATTTTCTTCTTTGCGGTGGCAAAGACTTTCTCATTTGGAGGGACGGGATGTACAGAAGAAGAAAAAAATCCCTACAGGGACTGTGAGAGTCATTTGTCTGCTCATAAGTGCTTGTGACAGTAGCACTTTGCTCATTATTTTAGGGAACTGTTAATACCTCATAATTCACAGAAGGTTTCACCAGTTTCGAAAACATCAGAGGCTATGTTTGGATTAGTATACTAGCACACTACCTTTACTGTATGTATACCAGGCATGGTACCATATCACACAATGCAATACCCTCTAGATTCTGGAAGTTCTAAACTCAATTTATTTGTTTTTTTCTTTAGGAAATGTTATTTTTAGCAATAACTCATAAAACTTTAAAGTCAGATCAGTTGTGAGCTCCAAAGTGTGTTTATATTTTAAAGCGACAATTTAGATCGAAAACGCTTGTGTGAAAGCGTGACTGGCGTTTTAGAAAGAAGAAGATCTTCATTTACACTAATACGACCTAAAAGTCATGATTGTGACCATTCACAATCTCACTAGCCGTGCACATATTTTTTTCAGCATCCATTCTTGCAGTATAATGGTTGTGTAACGATCACATGAGAGGGATTTGACAAATCAGGGAACGACACGCAATAGTCCAGATGAGCAGTCAGAGACTGTAAATAGCTACGCCTCCATTTTCAATACTGTGCATTTTATTGACACTGAAACGGAACACCAGCATTCTCAAACATAAATGGAGTCTTCAGCATTTTCATGAGTCCAAGGTGCCAGAGAATTGTAACTAAGCGTAACTGTAACAAACGTGCGCATTCTAAACGCAAACACACTAGTGTAAACAACACCTAAGTTTGCTAAGCTAATTGTTAATCAATTGTATGTGCTTTTGCTGAACACATCACTCTCTTGAAGCACACTCTCAGTATACTGAAGCCTTTGTATAAATGTGCATATTTTGCAATAAACATGTAATATATTTCTATTGATACAATCAATAACTGGAAACAAATAGTTTTATATTTCTCCATCGTTCGCAATGCTTGATGGGATTGTAGCTCTTTTTCTTATTAAAGCTGTCGAGTACACAGTCAATTTTAGTCTGATTTTCATTCAAAGAATGGAATGTTGTGACTCTCCTTGCTGGTTGCTTTACTTCATGGTTAAGGTTTTACATTAGCAAAACCTTTTTTGCAATCCCTATGGGGGAAAAAAATAATTGGAAAAATACTTCGGAATGCAGCGCTGATGAAAAAGTGAGCAGTAACTAACGCAGTCTATAGAGCGCAACAGTCAGAAAGCAGAAGTAGAAAAAATCCTATTAATGTCTTGAGCGGGGAATTGGTTTTAAACAATAATGTACCGACCGGTAAACCAAGAAGACTATTTATCTTGTTTTAAAGCCATCAGCGCACATTATTTCAAGTCATATTTTGAATAATCATATTTGACATGAAGCACAAAGCTCTGGAGAGATATTTTAGTAGTCCTTCTGTTATATTATCTACCAGTGGTTGGGTTTGTACATGTTTGTTTCATGTTAAGCAATCTAAATGATTGAGATGATGAAGTTTTCTACTCAAGACTGTGAACTTAACGGCGTTACCGATGAATTACAATCCCATGAAGCACTTTAAATATTTCTATATGCATATTTTGCAATAAATGTAAAAACAATGTTTCTATGTCGACATACTTAAAAACTTAGTTTTATACCTGTCCATCATTTTTAATGTAATTGTGTCCTTCACAGTGCAAGATGGGGTTTTATCGTCTTTTATCCGATTTTCAAAAACTTTTTTGCTTCAAATAAAACATTTATAATGTTTTGATTCAGTCTTTAGCCAGTTGGTTTCGTTCATAACTTATAACTCTTCTCTTTTTTTTTATCCATATGGGGCGCTGAAAATATTGGCAGGCACTTTTTTACTCCGTGGACAAAAAGTAATATAAAGCTCCCTAAAGTTAAACTGTTTATCCTTTTAAAAAAAGTTGAACGTAGCATAAGTTTTTCATAAACAATCCACAATATACAGTATATAATGGTAGTTTGCAGTATTCCATTTCAAACATAGTTAAAACTGGATCATGATGGTGTCATTGAGTCGCTGTGTCACAAGCACTTGTGATTGGCTAAATGGCGCTCTGCCGATTTGCATAAGCGCTGACTCTACCAGATAACTCTCCAGGAATCCTGGGGAGGACGTCATGAATCCCCATTGCGGTGTTTATTATCGGTCTACTGTAACATTTTACTCATCATTTCTCGTCAAATGGTGGTCGAATAATAATCATGATCGTGACAATGATATGCACAAATGTGAATTGTGTAAATGCTAAATGTATTGTCTCGCACAACAAAACATGAAGTATATCCAGTCAAAGGTATTCATGTGTGGTATTGAAGATATATTTGTATTTGATAGATTCTGTACAACTCGATTGGACCGGTGTCTATGGTGAAATAAAGATATTGTTTTTGCTACATTTTTTTTTAAAACTGCTCATCTCTTCGGTGTGTTTCTTTTTTTGAGTTTAATGAGTCACGATGCACTCAGAGAAGCTGTGTTACTTTAAAATGGGAATTGCTTTATTGTCCTCCGGTACAGTGTGAGGCTTTGCCGGTTCATTATTTTCAAGCACTTCAGCCACCTTCCTCTCTCTGACTGTGTGAATATGAGAACAGAGACATAATAGAAGCATATGATATGACATCTTAAGGTGGTGAAAAGGAGACTTATTTGGATTCATTTCGAGCATCGTTTAATGCTTTTTCTCTGCCATACCCATCTTTTTCTGAGTTAGTCTGTTGCGTTTTAAAAAGGACAAGTCATTCCAAATAACAAGGCTCTGCTGCAAATAACTACATGAGCTGTACGCTTTGCGTCATGCTCTATTTTAGTCTATGTAACATTTCAGTTTTTAACGCAATAGTTCATCTTAAAATAAAAAGTAAATTATAATTTAGTCACCCACCCTCTTTTTCTTTTGAAAAGTAAAGAAGATTTTAGTTGAAGTTGTGGTGCTTGGTGGTTTGTAAAATAAAGGTCACCCATACCTATATAGTCAAAAAGACACATAAAAGGCATCTGCGGGGTCTTAAAATGCCTTAAAATACAAATTTGTAGGCCTTAAAAAGTTTTAAATTTGCTGAAAATATTGACTTGTAGATCTTAAATCTTTTTAAATGGGTCTTCATTTTCCAGTGTCCATGTAAAGCTACCCAATCATGCCAACATCTGTACACTCTCAGAAAACATGGTACAGTGTTGTACCAAAGAAGGTACAAACCCCTGTCAGTGGGGCAGTACCTTTTTATGGGACAGAATTGTACCTTATGAAAAGAAACAAATTTGTACCTTTTAAGGTCATGATTTGTACCATGGGAAACCAAAATGTAACTTTGTTTTTAAAAAACCTGCAGATACAATATTGTATACTTTGTAAATGGTACCACCACAGTGACAAGACACTTTGTAGCTTAACGGTGTCAAAAATGCTTACCAAACATTTATTAAAATGCCTTCAATGTTTAGTTTACAATACCTGTAGTTTTATGTTTTACCAGTTGTTTTGTATTATTGTATTATAGAACAAAAAAATTATGTTTATAAGTGTCTTTAAACATATACTTTTAAATGATGATTCTTGTTTTAATATGGAAATTATTCATAAAAATCACTTTGCCTTTGCAGTCATATTTATTTTCATAGATACTGTAATAAAAAAGGTGTTGTTCAACACTTTTGTACCTTTTATACGAGAACAATTGTGTACCTTCATTTCAGTTGTACCATAAAAGGCACAGAACACTATCATAAGAGGGTTTTTTTTAGTACCAAATATGGTACCATTTTTACAAAGGTACAAAACTGTTCCTCAAGTAACATTATTTGTACCATCGTGTACCTTTTTTTCTGAGAGTCCAAATACATGTGCTATAGGTAAATTGAATAAACTAAATGGGCCGTAGTGTATGAATAAACTAAATTGCCAGTACTGGGTTGCATCCGCTGCATAAAACACATGCTTGATAAGTTGGCGGTTTATTCCGCTGTGGAAACCCCTGAAGAATAAAGGGACTAAGCCAAAGGAACATGAATGAATGAAGCTTGTCAAAGAAAAGAATGCATTTCTTGCTTGTTTTGACAAATTATTGAAGAATTATTCAAGTATTTTTTTTTTTAAGAGGCAAGTAAAAATCCTTACGGTTTAGCCCTGTATAAGTCTAAAATTTCATTTATAATGATCTTAAAAAGTGTTAAATTTACTTTAAAAAAGTCTTAAACCCATGACTCCTAATGACACAAGTCTGACACCTCATTCACACTAGCAGCGACTTTGTAGCTGCCTGTCGCTGTGGGTGATGATCTGCTGCAACCGCAGGTCTGTGCAGGTCTACAGAGGATCACATGAGCTCATGGTGCTCCTATTGGCTGTTGCTTAAGAAAGTCACTCTTCGTTTGCATGAAGTTGAAGGATTTTCAACTTTGTTGCGTCGCTCGACATGCACCTGGTCGCCAACAGTTGCTGTCACTCGCGTAGACAGTGGTCGCCGGAAGTCACTCGCTGTTGAAATGAACGGTTGCTTTTTGCTTTGCCGCTGCGAGTCGCTGTAGTGTGAATGAGGCTTTATGAAGCAAATCACCTGAAAAAGTTGTTGTTTTTACCCAGACATTTAAGAAGAACATATTTTAGAGCAGTAATCACAGTAACGGTGAAACCGTGACATTTTTTTCCAACGTTATCATACTGTCAGAATCTTACAGTGACCCATGCATGCCTAAAGTCACCACTGTAAAAAATGCTGGGTTTTACACCATTCCTTCATGTTGTCATAATTTGATTAAGTGAAATAAATAGTTTTTACAAATGAACTGAACATAAAACAATTAGGTTGTCCCTCTAAAAACCTCAAGAATTGTGTTTATTCAATTCATTTTAAATAAGTAGTTTGAACAAATACATTTTTGAAGTGTACATGTTGGACAGCCTGTACATTTAGATTTTTGTGTGAGCTATCTTTTTACTGTGCCAGTATCAGAATAGTATCTGTAACTAGAACTCTTTTTTTATTGTAACAATATGGAAAAGATAACAGACTCCGCACTTTTCTGGTCTGCTCTCTTGATTTAATGAACGAGCTCATGAATAATTCACTGGAACACACTAAGAATCTCTTGTTTTTCTCCCACATCCTCTCTCACAGGGGTGATTTAAAATGTTGGGGTTTTTTTTATCTCTTATTAGATACATTATTTTGGAAAGAAAATGATGGAGAGCATTTAAAAATTTCAGTCAGGGGTCTACAGTACATTTTGGTTAATGCAACATACAAAATACATACTTGATGCATCATTATAAGCCAATAGGATGTTAAATGATGTTTCTACAGACACAATCTACATAATATGCACAAGGTATTTTATATTTTAGCATTGTTTTTAATGTTGCTTGATGAGATTGTTGTTTTTTCTACTTAAAAAGCTGTTAAAGAGATTGTTTTAAACCTCTTTCTTTCTTCTGTTAAATAAAAAAGAAAATATTTGGGAAAATGCTGGGTGCCGACACCCTTTGATTTCCAGCGTAATTTTTTATCCTTCTATGGAAGTCAATTGGTTACAGCTACCAGCATCAACAGAAGAAAGTAAGAGTTTAAAGAAATAAAATAAATAATGATAGAATTTTTTTATTTTTTATTTATTTATTTTGGGTGAACTGTAGTCCTTAGCCATTTTTATCCAATTTTAAAGTAATTTACATATGTATTATGTTTTGATTTACTCTTTAGCTGGCTGGTTTGGTTCATGGTTTTATAAACTCTTAAAAGACTCTGTCATACACCTGTTGCAATAAGAGGCAAGACGTGTATGGTGCAATTTGTTGCTGTTTTCAGACCAGCGCAACAGTAATGGTCCATTCACACAGGGCGTCAGCGTCAACACTTCCCATTCACTTTGAATGGGTGACGTCAATCGCTACCTAACTGAATTGTGGTTGTGTCGGTGCTGCTTCACTGGCATTGCTCACTGCAGAAGTTGGGACTTTCTCAACTTTCAAGCGCCAACGGAAGCGTCAACCAAATCAGATCGCTGTATGCAAATACAACAGCTCAGACAGTAGCCGATTGAGGACTCATTTCATTGGCTGACGCTGTTATGACGATCACATCAGCCTCATCTTAAGACATGCCCTCTGTCAAGTGATCATGTTTTGCTGCACATTTTTTAAATAGCAAATCCATTTGCGCCACTTTGTGGACTCATGGGAGTTCTGGTCTGAAAAGGAGGTGTGTTAAGAGTGTTAGCGCGCTGTGTGTGCGTCGCTACTTTGAAGAACTGAAATAGACTGTGCCATTGACCAACCAAAAGCTGGTTAAAGTTCAACGCAAAGGGCGTTAGTCATGCACTTATGGAGGTCCAAGCACTTAAACATTGCTTAATACACACAGGATGTACAGCAGTAAACAAACATCTTTACAGATGAAAAAAAAAAAAGATTAAAATGTAACAAAAATTATTATTTTCTACGTGTGTATAAAAACCACTGCCACCATGCCTTCTTCATGTCATGGAGCTTTTTTCAGTTATTCATGACAATTTACATTTGTATAATGTTATTATATTATATTAATTCATTCATTTTCTTTTCAGCTTAGTCCCTTTAATAATCTGGGGTCGCCACAGCGGAATGAACCGCCAACTTATCCAGCATATGTTTTACGCAGTGGATGCCTTTTCAGCTGCAACCCATCTCTGGGAAACATCCTTACACACTCATTCACATTCATACACTACGGACAGTTTAGCCTGCCCAATTTACCTATACCACATGTCACCTATGTCCACATGTCCAATTTAGCCTACCCAATTTGACCTCTATACCACATGTCTTTGGACTTGTGGGGGAAACCGGAGCACCCAGAGGAAACCCACGCAACCACAGGCAAAACATACAAACTCCAGACAGAAATGCCAACTGACCCAGCCGGTGCTCGATCCAGCTACCTTCTTGCTGTGAGGTGAACGTGCTACTCACATATCACAGTGGCACCCTATTGTATCATATGAGTATATATATTTGTTTTAATAAAAACAAGTTTAGATTTGTCCACCTGTTGGGTTTTGGAGACGTATGCATCACCATATGGAGCATAAGAATAGGACGTGTGTTTGGATATAATTCAGTTTTTTGACCACACTTCGTTATTATTCTTAATTTATACATTTGCTGGAAATTAGAAATAGTTTTGAAACAAACCTTTGCTCTTAACAAACTAAATTAAATATATAGGCTAATTGATGTCTTCAATGGAGTGCGTTCAACACTGTTTCCTTATCCATGAAAATAAAGGAGTAAAGTAAAGAGTAAAAGTAAAGAGAAAGTAAAGAGGCTGAATGGAGGAGTATCGTTCTTTATCCACTTGCAATCCCTGCCATGTAAACAGCAAATGCACCATGGCACGACGCAACTGACTCTTAAAACACCCCCAGAACTCATTAAAAGAGTAAGCACAACCCTGCTAGACCATGAGTCGTGGCGTAAACAGTTTTTTCCATCCTTAAAACAGCAAAACTGGATTCGGACACCCCCTTAATGCGTTTGCACCATGCTCTTTAGACGTTGTGCCTAGATGGTTAAAACAGAGCTGTCCATGTGGAGGAAAAAAAAAACTCCAAAGACTCCAAAAAAATGTGGAAAGGTGAACAGAGGAGAGCCGAGCTTCTGCAACTGTCAAGTGTGTTCTGTTTCTCAGTGCTGGAAGTTTAGACACTGACCTTAAAATCTCAGCTACCGAAAGCTCTTTGTACAATATCTCAGGGAAAAAGTTCACTGAACACACACTTTGACCTTTTATGGATAGGTAAATCAGACATATAATGTCTGGGGTTGAGAATTTTTAATAATTTGTGAATAATACACTTTTTTAAAAATACAGTCTCTGTAAATTCTAGTAAAAAAAAAAAAAAACGTTTTTCACAACATTTCTCTGTTCTTAAACTTCATCAAAATGGTTAGAATGACCCATCAAGTGGTGAAAATGAACCAAACAAAAATATGCAAATATTAGTCTAATATAATATAATATAATATAATATTCATTCATTTCTTTTCGGCTTAGTTCTTTTATTAATTTGGGGTCGCCACAGCGGGATGAACTGCCAGTTTATCCAGCATATGTTTTATGCCCTTCCAGCTGGAAACATCCATACCCACTCATTCACATCTATACCACGTCTTTGGATTTGTGGGGGAAACCAGAGCACCCACACGAACCCAGTGAGTACATGCAACAAAGTGAGTACATGCAAACACCACACAGAAATGCCAACTGACCCAGCCTTGGCTCGAACCAGCAACCTTCTTGCTTTGAAGCGAAAGTGCTACCCACTGCACCACCGTGCTGCCTATAACATGATTAATATAATATAATATAATATAATAATCATTGGGTGCTTTTCGAAAAAACAGTCAGACAACAAATATTACAAGTGCTGTCGTTACAAACATTCCCAAACAGCTTATGTGGTTGCAACTACACTTTTAGAGCTGTAGTTAGAAGCAGAGTTCCTGGCTGTGTTCTATTGGGTTATCTCCCCTATGCCCTATCCAACCCTTCACCATTCACTCTGAATGGTTCTGAAAGCTTAAAGTTGTCTTGTTCACATTTTTATGTAGGCCTGTAGTGAGTATAATATCAAAAATGGGATTTCCCAAAACAAATATTATTTTATAGACAACAAATAAATTAAAACAAAAATATTTGCATGTCATTGTTTGGCCATATAGTTGATTTGTATATGAGATTTAGGCTAAATGTTATTTAAGTGGTTATGTTAAGTGGTTTTGTGTTTGGTTTCTCAATAATATTGGTAAAAGCAGGGAATTGTCCTCTTTCAATTAAATATGGAGAAATAAACAATAGCTCAAGGCAAGCAAAAAAGCTAATTGATTATTACGACTTGTATAACTCAGACTAGATATAAATAAATAAGAAACAAAATCAATATATAGCCAGCTGTGAGTTGCATTGTTGTTTACAAAATGCACCCCTTGTCTGAGATTTATGGGGAAAAATGTCCTGAGAATAGAAGCTTTTGTTTAAACAGCAGCATTTTTGCTTCCAACTGACGGTGATTGATTTTTCAAGAATGTTTTTCATGAAAGCTTCATAAGCATTACTGATACCAGCAACAGCAACTTACTTAGAACTATAGAAAAACATGATCTCATATTTGATCTCAGATTATAAGCATTTCAGAGAATTGCCACTTACAGAATGTACACATTATGGCTCATTGCCTCAAGCAAAAGATTTTGCCCAGAATTCAGCTTCAAAAACATCCATTGGCAGCCCTTTGGAAACCCACAGGCTTCACTGCTGAAGTTTCATTAAAGGAATACTCCACTTTTTTTGGAAACAACAGGTTCAACCGCCTAAAGTTAAATAATTGAGTTTTATAATTTCTGGATTTAGCTGATCTCTGCATACATGGCAGGAACAATTTTAGCTTAGCTTAGCATAGATCATTGAATCAGATTAGACCATTAGCATCTTACTCAAAAATTTCCAAAAATACTTTTTATTTATTTTATTTTATAAGCTTGATTATTACACCGTATACTAAGGTAGAAAACGAAAAAGTTGCTAGTCTGATTGATATTACTTGCTTACTCCCAGGGCCGTTTATATTAAAGATGATATTTAGCCACACCATGTTGGTGTTTCATAACATCTAGTTTTTACAAGGTGGGTCGTTAGCCCAACACTCAAGCCCCAATCTGGAGGACCATGATTGATATTACATAGTGCCTGAAACTAGTCACCAGTTCGGTAAAGTAACAGCAATGTATAGTTCCTACACTGTAAAAAAT
>CAIGQQ010000001.1:17356949-17368389 GCA_903798035.1 Danio albolineatus
CATAATCCTCCGCCTCTGGTCTTACCGGAGTCATCCGCTGTTCTGTCTGCTCGGAATGTGTGGTGCTCTGTTAGCGATACAGCGTTGTCTGGTATCCCGCCGTTTAGCCATGTTTCTGTGAAAATCATGACATTACAGTTCCATAATCTTTTGCTGTGGGTGATGCGTAGTCGAATCTCATCCATTTTGTTCACCAGAGACCGTACATTGGCGAGGAAAATGCTGGGTAAAGAGAGCCGGTGTGGTGTTAGCTTTAGCTTAGCTCTTAGCCCTCCACGCTTGCCCCTCCTTTGTTTACGCTCGCTACGCCGTCTTCGAGCACTTCCGCCCGGCCGGGGAGAGCGCTGAGACTCGGTTGATCTAGCGATCGCTGGAATGAGTCGAAGGTTGCTGATAAAATTGTCCGGAATGCACAAACCAATATCCAAAATCTCCTGTCGGGTGTACGATGTAAAGGCACAACTGTTCTGCACGAACAGACCCGAAATTAGCAGGAAAAATACTGCAAAATTGCAAATTTAGTTTATTTAGTTTAGTACTTATCAGTTGGCTACTTGTTTAGTCTCTATTTCTTATTCTTTCGGTGATTTTCAACTTTTTAGTGATTTTATTATTTTGCAAATAATGCACATGAATATTAAACACACAACATTAACATATAATCAACATTAAAAAAATAATAATATCATCAAATGCCTATACATGTTAAATAATAATTGTAAATTGTTAAATAAACCAATACAAAACACACACAGTCATTAAATAAATGAATTAATTCAGGGTGTTGTCAATATCATAGCCATTATTATTTTGTTTCATTACATGTTTATTAATATTGTGGGTCTTAAAAATGCAGAAACTTTCTTCATTTATTAAAAGTAATTGTCAGTCCCTCTATGTAGACTAAAGTAAGGTTTCCCACTCATTGATGGGATGTCTTCTGGGAGATTTCCAGTTTTTCGCAATCACTTAACATGCTACGGCTCTGTATCACTATGATTCAGCTTTATTAATGTGATTTTAGAGATTCTAAGTAGACATGGGCCAAAATCATACAGGGTCTGCGATATCTTCACCAAAAAAATCATGCCCCTCTATCCAAAAACAATGACCTCTGGGCATTGCCATAATACATGAAATAAGTCACCCTCTTCTTCCTGGCATCGCCAAGATTCTAAACAGTTGCTTAGGAGTTCAATCGAATCTATGTAAAATTTAAAAAAATACTAGCATTTGGGTGACCGACCGTCCCTAATCTTGTGTGACAGTCTCAGATTTGATAGCTTTGTCCCACATTCCACAAGAAGTAAGCAGTATCCCTTATTTAAATTTAGTTTGCTTTGCAGCCAAACCTTTTCTTTTCATCTGGAATTACAATACCGCAATAACAAATTAAATATCCATATGTACAAAATATCCAACCATTATTGTCATAGAGAGTGTTTGTGCTGCACTGATGATGACTGCATGGACAGACCAGAGGAACTAGTGTGGATTAAAAGTGATGAGGTATAGCAGCCAGCTGAACATTCATTCATTCATTCATTCATTTTCTTTTCGGCTTAGTCCCTTTATTAATCCGGGGTCGCCACAGCGGAATGAACCGCCAACTTATCCAGCATTTGTTTTACGCAGCGGATGCCCTTCCAGCCACAAACCATCTCTGGGAAACACATCCATACATTCTCATTCACACACATACACTACGGACAATTTAGCTTACCCAATTCACCTGTACCGCATGTCTTTGGACTGTGGGGGAAACGGAGCACCCGGAGGAAACCCACGCAACCATGGGGAGAACATGCAAACTCCACACAGAAATGCCAACTGGCCCAGCCGGGGATCGAACCAGCGACCTTCTTGCTGTGAGGCGAACGTGCTAACCACTCGGCCACCGTGGCGCCCCCAGCTGAACATTCTGCTCAAAACTTCTAGATCATACATAAAATACAAATTAGTCGTATGCTGAAATTCAATAATTCAATATATTGTTCAAAAGTGCAGTGGGTAGCACTATTGCCTCACAGCAAGAATGTCACTGGTTCGAGCCTCGGCTGGGTCAGTTGGCGTTTCTGTGTGGAGTTTGCATGTTCTCCCCGTGTTCACGTGGGTTTCCTCTCGATGCTCCGGTCCAAAGATGTGGTATAGGTGAACTGGATAAGCTAAATTTTCTGTAATGTATGTGTGTGTGGATGTTTCCCAGTGATGGGTTGCAGCTGGAAGGGTATCCGCTGCATAAAACATATGCTGGATAAGTTGGCGGTTCATTCAGCTGTGGCGACCGCAGATTAATAAAGGGACTAAGCCGAAAAGAAAATGAATGAATAAATGAGTCTTTTCATAAATATAAATTTCATATGTATAAACACAAGATATAGGCCATTTATTTTCAAATATTAACATTTTCATATGTTAATCTGACCAACATTGAAAATTATGTGTATTTTTATCCGCAGTTTGTTTATTAACTCTATACAGTAAAGTTTCATTTGTTAACATCAGTTAATTTAACTAAAATCAGTGTAATGATGTCTACAAAGGCATTTATTAATCTTTGGTGATGTTAATTCTATATTTAATGTCTAATAATTTTTTTTTTTTTAAGCTGAAATTGTTTTATTAAATTGAGATAATAACTAATGGAATTTAGTTGTATTTTTTATTAAATTAAACATAACTATAATAGGACTTTTTATAACTGGATTTTAAATCATTACCTAACGTTTACTAAGGGCCAGACACAATCTGTGGACCTTTTTTGCTATTTGTGCATAGAGTTTTGTACAATCGGAAGGATTTGGGGAGGATATCAACTTAAAACAATTAATACAAATAATAACTTTTAAACTTTTATTTAAGGTTTACATTGCAAATCCAATTAGATTCACTTGTTTTATTACACAAAGAAAGTCTCTCATATAGCATACAGTTTTATGCAAAAGTTTGGGTACTCCTGAAAATGATCTTAATTGCAAGTCATAGCCTGCTGGTCTTTCAAAGCAAAAATTTGGGCAACCCAACAGAATAAAAATCTATAGATTTTTCGATGAAGTCTAGGTACTGGGTTGGCCATTCTAGAACATTGTGTTGTGCTTGAGCATGAATTCCTGGGTAGATCTGGAACTGTGCTTTGGGTCATCATCCTGCTGAAACATCCAACTCTGGCGTAACTTCAGCCTCTTGACTGATTTATTGTCAGTTTGAACATTAAACATTGTTCTTAACAATCTGCTGATACTAGGTAAAATCCATGCGATTTTCAACTCTGACAAGGTTTCCAGTACCTGTGCTTGCCACACAACCCCCACAGCATGATGGACCCCCCCACCATATTTTACAGTAGGGAGCAATCTTCTTTGACATGCAAAGCGCCTGTGGTTGTGACCAAACAACTCGATATTAGTTTATTTTTCCAAAATGATTCAGGCTTGTCCTGAGTGAGCCTTTGCATACTTCAAATTACTCTGCTTGTTGGCAGAAACAGAAAAGGCTTTTCTGAATCCCCCTTCCATTGAGCTGTTCTTTGTGAAGAATGTGCCAGACTGTGAAATGATCTACAATGACATTATCAGCAACAAGAAATTGCTGGAGCTCTTCAGAGGTGGTCTGTGGTTTGTCTGTGACCATTCTAACCATTCTTCACCTTTGCCTTTCAGATATTTTTCTTGGCCTACCTCATCTTTCCTTCACAAGAACTGTTCCTGTGACCTTGCATTTTCTACTATATTTCTGACTGTGGAAATAGAGAGATAAAACCACTGAGATAGCTTTTTGTATCCCTCTCCAAATTCATATTAGTGAAGTGTACTAGTTTTCAGGTCATTAGGAAGTTCTTTTGAGGTTTTCATGCTGCTACTTCCTAATACCCAATAAGGAAAAGCACAACCATGTTAAATATTCTTTTTCATGATTGGTTGCACCTGTGTCAGGATTGTTAAGGTTTACGGAGTCACTCAAATAAATTTTTTTGTTGTAACTTGTAATCAATCTACTTTAAAGGTGCAGTATGTAAGTGTAACTCCCAGGGGTTGAATTAGGTAGTGCATTCCTGAATCAAAGCAAACGCAAGCGCAGGTCGCCAGGTGACCAACAGGAGTGAGTCTTGAGCCTAAAGGCTGATTTAAACCATGTTCTAAATAAAAGCAGCGGCACATGATAGAAGGAATATTTTCCAAATTAAATGGAGTTTCTGTCCTAACCAACACCTCGAATTGATATATTAGAAACGGCATCTATTTCTCACAGGTGAACAACAGGAAAAACTGACAATGATGGCCTCAGTGCTTTATTCAGTGTTAACTTCTAACAATGTGAGTTTGAATGCCATTTTACATGACATTTATTGCCATACTTTGGAAAGCAGCTGCTGATAGTTCACTTCAGAGCTTGAAAATAAAATAACTCCTAACTATAATTTTAGAACTGTGAAATAATGCAAACCAACACAGTAATTCAGCATCTACATTTAATAATGTTAAAGAGCTTTAATATGTATTAATTAGATTATAAACCTTACCATTTTGTCAGTGAGTGCATATTCTGTGCTTCTGAATTAGCTGTATTTAAATTCCTGTTGTGTTTTGTCTAGTGCAAACAGCCAAATTGCTTATTACTGCAAATATCGTCATGTTGTGTGCTGTTGGGACACGCGTTTACAATGTGACCTGCTCACCTAATGTTTACGTTCATAATATTTTTATTATTTGATAATTATTAACCTCGTGGAACTCTCTGCGTCTCATTTTGGAGTCTGCTACTGTCCACTGGAGGTCACAATTCGGTCACAGGCACATGCTTTAAGAACCTTTCTGAATGAATGAATGAATGAATGAATGAATGAAATACGCTGTTTTCCACCAAGGCAACCTGGGCTGCTGAAATATAATTGGCTAAGCTGGCTTTGGGCTGGTTAAAAGAACCAATACAAAGACAGCGTTCCGGCACATAACAGACATTTTCAAAACAGAATATTTGACTTCAGCATTGTTTTTCAGATAAGCAAGAATATTCACTTGTTTCCTAAATATCTGCAAACATATTATGGGATTTTCATGCTTTAGAAGAGTCAAAAACTTACATACAGCACCTTTAACTGGCTAAAAGTTTTGCAATTCACACAAAAGAATGCCCAAACTTTTGCACAGCCTATTTTTCAGTTTCAATCTTTTCACACATCTCGCTACTTTACAGATTTCTTTCTGAAGAACATGACATTATCTAGCTTTCTCTAGAAACTGAATGGCATATCACTGCTATCTTCTCTTATAAAGAAAGACCACATTACTATGCAGCCACAGAAGGGTGCCCAAACTGTATCTACTAAAAGATTTTGTGTGGACCTACAGACTTGAAATTGTAAAGCCTATTGGACTTTTTAATTTTTTTACAATATAATTGATCTAAAACGCATACTTACTCTGAACATTTATATACAATAAAGCCATACATAAAGTATTTTTTGGTTATTTGGCCTGTTAAAGTAATCATTTTTTGCAGCTTAGCTCAATACCATGATAATATACTGTATATCATGATAAAAGCCTCAGCTGTTACTCACAACAAGAATATTTGATACCGGCAGAAGCATTTTTCAAATTAAAGGTAATCTAATACCTAATAAATATATATAGTTTTTATTTATTACAAATTAGTATTTTTCATTAGATAATTGTTAGTTCCTTATTAATAATATACTATTATATAGTAAATAATTACTATTATTTAGACACTAGTATTTATCCAATAAATATTATTACCTATTGTTTAGCAACTAATACTTATTCAGTAGACACTAGTACATGTTCCAAAAGTCAACAGTAAGATTTTTTAATTCATGGGCGACATGGTGGCTAAGTGGTTAGCACTGTCACCTCACAGCAAGAAAGTCGCTGGTTCGAGTCCCAGTTGGGTCAGTTGGCATTTTTGTGTGGAGTATGCATGCTCTCACCGTGTTCGCGTCGGTTTCCTCCGGGTGCTCTGGTTTCCCCCCCAGTCCAAAGACTTGCGCTATCTGTTGAATAAAACTAAATTGGCCGTAGTGTATGTGAGAGTGTATGGATGTTTTCCAGTAACAGCAGGAAGGGCATCCACTGTGTAAAACATATGCTGGATAAGTTGGCGGTTCATTTCGCTGTGGCGAACCCTGATGAATAATAGGCTGAAGGAACATGAATGAATGAACTGTTTAGTCATAACTAGGGCCAGACGGAATCTGCAGACATTTTTCGCTATTTTTGCGGAGTATTTTGTTAAAAATCTGCGTATTTATGCGGAATGATTTTAGGAGTATCATAACTAAAAATTTTATATATGAAATAAAAAGTAATACCTTTTTAAATTTTACTTAATGTTTACAATGCAGATCCAATTAGATACACTTTATTTGGTAAACAAAGCAAGTCTCTCACATAAAAATATTTATTAAAAGACTAAAATATGACTTTACAAACTGTATTGTAAATGATCATATGAATATTTTCATTTTAGTCAGTAATATTAGTAAAAGTAATTTGAAAACTGAATATCTAAATCTGAATACTAAAAATCTGCAGAATTCTGTGCGCACAGATTTCGTCTGGCCCTAGTCATAACTTAATTTAACATTGTTTTTTGTAATTACCATATACTCATGTCTTTTAAATTTGTAGTATCTAATAAATAACTAATTACCTGAATACATATTAGTATTGAATTAGGTACTAGTTAGTTACTAACATATTAGTATCATTAAGTACTAGGCTGTAATGAAGAAGCAGTATGTTTAATAGATACTTTTAACTAGTAATAGGTAGCATTATCTAAAAATGTACTTGTACCTAAGGAATAACTAGTATACCAAGTATACCAACTACTGAAATAAGACCTAGTACATTTTAAATATGTACTATTACCTTAACATTCATAACTAGTATTTAGTAAGTACTTTTATTTAATGGTAAATATGACATTATGGAAATTGTTACAAGTATATTTTACATTAAAAGCTGACATGGCTTTACATGGCTTAAGCGTTCTTTAGCCTCCGGTGCCTAGACTGCAGCTCCGTACAAGAAGTTTGGCCAGAGGAGAAATGGTCATATCCAACTGAGCCTGGTTTCTCTCAAGTTTTTTTTCCTTCACTTACGTCAATTGTTAAAGTTTGTTTCCCCGCCACTGTAGTGCCTGGACCATCTAATATGTCTGGTACTGTAAGAATTAGCTCACAAGTTTATTCAAATTAAACTTCGAAGATTTGAACAAATGGCTCACAGTTAAAAATAGTTTAGTAGTAAGCAGCGTAACTTTATCTTTAGTAAATCTATGTTATATTATTACGTGGCCAATAATAATAATATAAAACAGGATTCCACTATTTGACGAGCAAAGTAGCCAAACCATATAGCTGAGGCAGTAAGAAACACATTGAACACAGACAAGGATCTTAAAATGAAACACTAGTTTATAAAGCTACACACATTAAATTACGTAAAACAGGCAAACATACACATACACACACAAAACTATTCTGGGATGAGTGAATGACTGAGAATAAGCAACTAAGGGTCCCAAACGTCTCACACTTGCTAAGTTCTTATCATTGCAACCTGGAGAAAACCACCGAGCAGAGAATCTGACTACGGTTTACTGCTTAAACTAACACCAGCTTCATCAAGTAATGGAAAGTTGGTTTGTATTTACTTGCGTTTTGATGACCAGTCTCACTCGTCAGCTGGTTGAGGGAAACCCCGGTGAAGCCGATTGGTTGCTGCGTGTTGACCAGTAGCGGAGAATTTGACGTCAGCAACGCTGGAAGTTTGCAGAAATCCTCCTGTGACTACCCGTAGGCAGAATTTCAGAACCTAGAAAGTCAAATTTCAGAGAAATTGAATGACTGACCCTACTGTTGGATGAGGCAGGGTGTTCATGGGAAAGCAGTTATGCGGCAGAACCGGGTCAGACTGAGTTTGTGCGAGTCGCGAAAGTACACAGGAGCAGCTTGAACTTCTGTAAACAGTATCCATAGTGATGTTACAACGGACAGACGCATGCTATATTGGGTGATTCTTCCAAGAGCAATGTTCGGCATGCGTGTAGTAAAGACGGGAAGCGTGTAATGCAAAGTTAGTGCGTAGAAACCCTTTGTGTAGCTAAAGCGAAAGCCATAAAACTTTACATTTTCAGAGTTTTATAGGGGGCAAAGTTCAGTCCAGCCCACACTGTGACTGTCCAATGGCCGTGGCTACGGAGCAAGACCAGGCCTTTCTTTTCCCTGGATATCTACACCCACGGGAGGGAAGATCTGTGGTCATGGAAATAATACTTCACTAAAGTTATGCCGAGTTCAGACTGCATGATTTTCAAAGTAGTCGTGTCACAGATGTTTTCACACTGCATGACTGGACTAGCGTTTTGTCGCTGCTTTGTTTACACTGCAAGATGGATCGGCGACAGGGAGTTTCATACTGCATGACTTCAAAATTGGAAGAATCACTGACAACTTTGTCCAAACTACGTCTCACAGCCAAAAACACGTAGTATATCTTTTGTTATTGACTACATAACGAGAAAGAAGCCTTTAATGGGGTAGAAAATGTACATACTTGCTCACCTGGCTTTGAAGGGAATTAGCAATTTCTACTCAACTTTTTTATTTTTTGACCGGGTTGGGTTGTGATATTGCTCACATGACGAACAGACACGGGAGCTCATGCCAAATTTACACTCATTTTCCCTCCATTTCTTGGGTCCAAATAAACTGAAAACGAGCGCTTTTAACTTCTCCCTCAACCTCCCGCTAGCCTGCAGGTACCCACACTAGTGAATGCTGCTCTCTCCTTGGCTGTAGGTGATTGGCAATGTTATTTTCAGTCAAAACTCCTTTCACTCGGCATGATTTGAATCGCAGACAGCTCCAGATATTTAGCACGCCAAATATCTCCTGGGCATCGGCCACTCATCAGCGATTCTCTCAGATCGCGTCTTTGATAGTTCATATTGTGTGACTGTCACTCGCGTGCACGAGCACCGATTTGCCTGTGATTTCAGGCATTTGTCGGCGATTTCTCAAAACCTGTCGGCGAATCAAAATCGGGGCTAAAATCATGCAGTCTTAACTCGGCATTATCGAAAATTCAATGAAGCCTTGTAATTAACTACTATTTGTAAATTTAGTTTTATCAGTCAAATCAATGTTTTCTGAAGTCTTATAGCTGTAGTTTGACACCAAACACAAGCTACAATGTTTTAATTATATGCAAAACTACAATAATCATACTTGCTTATATACATGCTAAAGCAAACACAACTATTAGCAAGAACACATTAAAGAAGATACACACTTTTAAATGTGAAATGTCCAAAATCGCACACGACCTTCGTGCGTAGACAATAACCGCGCGTCCATCATGTTTGTAGTTTATTGAAACTTTTCACCTGCGTTTGTAGTTCTAACCGAATTCACGTCCAACGCGCAATGTACTGTAGGCAGTATTAGCGATTAGAGTATGGACGGTTCTACATTTTTTGCCAGAAATAGCAAACCATCAAGAAAACTTTGGAATATTCTTTTCAATATACTGTAATTTGGGACATACTGATTCTATTTTCAAAGACTATTTAGGATTGATAGTACGCAGATTGTATTTGGATGTGTATTTGAATTAAGCTTTAGGCGATACTTATTTAAGAAGGAGATGAGGGAGCGCCACAAAGCTTCATGACTGCTGATTGTTAACTCCACTTAGAAACATGGCTGAGTTCCTACACCACTGTCACCGCTGGCTTACTCGGTTGGGACTTGTGGAGCTGTGCATCCATGGATTTGCTCTTCAGAGTTTGGACTTTCAGCAGTGAAAATTAAACCACACTGAACTGAACTAAACTGAACTTCAACTCTGAAAACTGAACTGACACAGTTTCAATTTACTAGAACATCTATGTTAAGCTGCTTTGACACAATCTACTTTGTAAAAGCGCTATAGAAATAAAGATGATTTGAATTAAGTTGAATATTAAAACATCACTTTTAGACATGCTATTCATTAGCCATTCTCTATATATGTTTTTTTGCAGGGTATATCATATACTACTCTTTTTGTAAATCCAGAGAGTCATGAGGCAAAGATGTGGAAATCTGGTAATTTGACATATTTTTGTGTTTAAGTGTGTTAAAATGGTGCTGTTTGTAAAGGTTGAAACTGCAGCACTGAAAGGGAGGTGAACCTGAATGGAATGTCACCAGCCCACACCTTACATCAACACAGCCACTGAAATGAGTTATAGTGCTGTTTTCTGACTCACTGAAAGAATTATGGGAAGATAACCAAATTGTGTGTACAGTCTGACATTATTGTAAACTTTCTTGACAGTTTAATACATTTTCATTAGATTCCTATTACTGTGACAGTGATATAAAATTTAGTTTCTTTTGTGTTTTTTCACTAAAGCCTAAATTAAAGTTTTAATTCACTTGAAAACAAAAACTTAAAATAGTTTGCTTAATAGCCATTGAGTGAATGTTATTTATTTAAAGGTGCAGTATGTAAGTTCGAACTAGGTATTGCACTTCTGGTTCAAAACAGGGATGGTTGCCAGATTGATGACACCAACAGCAGTGTGCCTGACTGTTAAGCCTAACCGCTGATTTAAGGCTGATTTAAACTGTGTTCTAAATAAAATAAACGGCACACGATAGAAAGAATATTTCCATACTAAACAGAGTTTTTGTTCTAAAAAACACCTGAAATTTATATTTTTGAAACGGCTTCTATTTCTTGCAGCTGAACAACAGGATAAACTGACAATGATCACCTCAGATACACCTGATGTGCTTTATTAAGTAATAAATGCTAATAATGTTAGTTTGAATGCCATTTTGCATGACATTTATTGCTATACTACTGAAAGCAGCAGCAGATAGTTTACCTCAGATCTTAAAAATAAAATAAATCTTTTGAAATTGAACTATAGAACTGTGACTCGAAGCCAACACGTATCAGTGATTTAGCATCTACATTTAATAATGTTAAAGAGGTTTAATATGTATTAATTAGATTATAAACCTTACAGTTTTATTGGAGTGCAGTGAGTACACTATTCTGTGTCATATTTCGTCTGGTGCAAACAGCCAAATTGCTCATCACCGCAAATGTCGTCACATGGTGTGTTGTTAGGACACAGGGTTACATTGCAATCTGCTCATCTAATGTTTACCTTGTATTAATTGCAAATTAATAACCACCTCATGTTTAACTTTGAGTCTGCTACTGTCCAAATTAAAGCAACTTAAATCAATCCCTTTAAAACGACTGTATACTGCATTGATTCAGAAAGTTATATAGTTCTCTGATATCTACTGTACATAGTAGGTATGTGGCTTAGGTTAAGAGGGCATCTACTCCATTTATTTATATTCAGAGAACTATATAACTTTCTGAATCAATGCAGTATACAGTCGTTT
>CAIGQQ010000001.1:17413334-17429848 GCA_903798035.1 Danio albolineatus
AAACACAAGTGCACACACACAAACATAAATGCACAGACACACACACACAAATGCACACATAACTCACACACACACATTATGGAAAGCCAATGGAAGGACCAGCACACACACAAATAGAGACACGCTCTCACAAGCGCACACACACATTGACACACATTCTCAAAATGCACACACACACACAAATGCACACACTCTGTTCACATCTTGGAAAGCGATTAGAAGAACCAGCATGCACACAAATTTATGCTCACACACACACACTCTCACAAGTGTACACACACACACACTCACACGCTTACAAAGATGCACAAACACACAAACATAGACACACATACACATACATAACTCCACACACACACTCTGCTCACATCATGGAAAGCTGGAAGGACCAGCACACACACGCACACACGCACACACACACATATGGAAATGTTTCTCAACTCACTCACACACTAAAATACCCAAAAGAACCGCAGTAACACACTGTTTTTTAAGTGGATTCGAGGGTGTTTATTACCTAATATAAGACTTAATATGGTTGCCAGGGAGTTGCTAAGGCATTTTAGATGGATTAAGTTTCTCAGGGTGATTGACAGACTGTTGCTAGGGTTTGTGGTGAATGCTGAGGTGTTTCTAGGGTGTTACGAATGGTTGTCATGGAGATGTTGTTGTAGAGATTTGCTTAAATAGTGATAATTCACCCTGACTTGTCCAACAGCAACTGTAAACCAGTAATAACAATACCAAACCCTGAATTAACTGCCATGGAAATAAATGTATCTTAATAAAGGACCTAATATGGTTGCCAGGGAGTTGCTCAGGCATTTTAGATGGATTAAGTTTCTCTGGCTGATTGACAAACTGTTGCTAGGGTGTTTGGGGTGGATGCTGAGGTGTTGCTAGTGTGTTCCGAATAGTTGTCATGGAGATGTTGTTGTAGATATTTGCTTACCCTACTGAAAAAAAACAGCTTAAACCAGCCTAAGCTGGTTAGCTGGTTTTAGTTGGTTGACCAGCCTGGTTTTAGAGGGGCTTTGGCCATTTCCAGGCTGGTTTCCAGCCATTTCCAGCCTGGTCTTAGCTGGTCTGGCTGGAAAATTACCAGCTAAAACCAGCTTGACCTGCCTGGTTTAAGCTGGACATAGCTGGTTTTGGCTGGGCTTCCAGCCTGGCTAGGCTGGTCAAGCTGGTTTTAGCTGGTCGTCTCCCAGCCTGACCAGCTAAGACCAGGCTGGAAATGACTGGAAACAGTGTTCTGAATGGTTGTCATGGAGATGTTGTTGTAGAGATTTGCTTAGTGATAATTCACCTTGACTTATCTAACAGCAACTGTAAACCAGTAATAACAATACTAAACCCAAAATTAACTGGAAATGATTGTGTCTTAATTTAGGATTTCCCTCTAAAACCAGACCAGCTTAACCAGCTAAGACCAACCTGACCAACTAAGACCAGCTAAAAGGTGGCTAAAACCCCTCTAAAACCAGCTCGACCAGCTAAAACCAGCTAAGACCAGCTTGACCAGCTAAAACCAGCAAAGACCAGTTTGACCAGCTAAAAAGGGGTCAAAACCCCTCTAAACCCAGCCTGGCAAACCAGCTATGACCAGCCTGGGAAACCAGCTAAAACCAGCTTAGGTGACCAGCTAAAACCAGCCTGACCAGTTTAGGATGGTTTAAGCTGTTTTTTTATGTAGGGTTAATATGGTTGCCAGGGAGTTGCTAAGGCATTTAGGTGGATTGTTAAGTGTCTCTGGGTGATTGCCAGATTGTTGCTAGGGTAAAAATAATACAAACACTCAGAATGCATTGTAATGGAAATAAATGTGTCTTAATATAGGACTGGTCATGTGACTGCGAGCATGTTTACCAATCAGACGCGTGTGTGTGTGTGTGTGTGTTTGCGCCTGTGCGAGTATCAGGATAGCTTAAAAGATTTATCAGCTTAAAAAGAAAACAGCTTTAATAAAAATGTTTGTGTGTGTGTGCGTGCGTGTGTGTGTGTGTATGTGTGTGTGTGTGTGTGTGTGTGTGCGTGCGTGCGTGCGTATGTGTGTGTGTGTGTGTGTGTGTGTGTGCGTGTGTGCGTGTGTGTGTGTGTATTTTGACAGCAGAAGGACAGAAACGTCCCAAGAGAAGGCCTAATGTTTGTGTCTTCACCTCTTTTGGAAAGTGATGCATGTTTTACACAAAAAAAGCACATATTTATTACATGATTGTATTATTTTCTCTCTGAGTAGATCACACAGGCATGCTGAGGTCACTGCTCATCTCACAATTAAAGCAGTAATGTATGTGTGTAAGAGCCAGTTTAATGTTAATAATTTTATATTATTTTGTTGTTGAAATGTTACATTATGTATGTGTGAACTAAAATTATAATTCCTGCCGAATTTATGTTTCACATTTATGTATAGCAAATTTATTTCTAATGTTTTATCATGTATAATTTGTGTGACGTTTCTTTAATTCTCGCGTTGTCTTCTCGCGAGACGTGAAGTTGTTAGTGCAGGTATTGGAGAAACAGTTTTCTTACCGTCTGTTGTCAGTAAAAAAAGGATATCTTGCAATTGTGTGACTAAACGCCGTAGGAGACACATTTAAAGGTTTTATAAGGATGCAGGATGTAAGAAATACTTGGAATTTTTGTTTTTTCTTTGAAAATAAACACGCATTTGTTTACGGATCTGTCTGACATTGTGACGAGTAAAACTCAACGTGCCTGCCAAGCAAAGGAATATAGTTTGCAGTTACAATGTGTATTATAGTTTTGTATAAAGAATATGACGCCTGCTTTAAGCACCATTAATCCACCAACTTCTCATTACTGTAATGTGTCCAGACATTTCACTAGTGAGTTTTTATGATTCTCATTATTGTCAGTGAGAGTTTCTCAGAAGATTTGATCGCTATAATGAAATATTAAAGTGTGTGTGTGCATTACTAATCAGAAAGTTTGGGGTTTGAAATATTTTAATATTTCCAAAGGAAGTCTCTAAGGCTGCATTTATTCGATCAAAGATACATTACAATCAGGGCTTCACATTAGGTAGATTTCAGCTGTGGCAGGTTAGACAGACACCCCCACTAGCCACTTTGGCTGGCTGAAACTCATGTTTAAATGGCCAGTGCTGTTCATCACTACAGATTAGACTGCTTATGACCGTTTGTCAGTATGCATACTAATGTGATCTTCGAATCGAGAAGCAGCACGACTGACAGCTTTTCACGCGAGCCAAAGAAAGCAGGTGAATAACAAATGAGAGGATCATGCACACGGTGAGAGGCTCTCCTCACTCACTGACGAGGGCTTTAGTGTCGCGCACACAGATGATTTGATGAGCACGAGTGTTTAAAAGCTCCTGTTTCCTTACTCGAAGCAACCGTGGACACGAAACTAGTGCGATGCTCGTGCACCCACAGTCCTTCAAGGACTCCAGTTGTTGCTGCTTTCGCTTTAACCATTCTTTGAACAAATTATTAATTGGCCTAGCATTAACTGTGTGCGCAGCATCATCCTTTCATTATCGTGTTTTTTACTCGCTTTCTTTTGCTAGCTGTTATTTTTTTATATAGTTTAATAATCATCCTTTACAGTAGGGCTGTGCAATATGGACAAAATAATCATATTGCGAATTTTTATTTATTTTTTCTCTAATATTGCGATTTTTATTTGCGATTTTGACAACTGTTTTTGCTTTTTCAAACAAGCTACATACACACATTCTAAATGTATTCAGTGCACAAGAAGTGCATAACAAAACATTTCACAATGAAATAATATAGTATTAGTTTAATAAATAAAACTGTCATAAAATTGTCTTTAAAACAGACAACATAAAATAAATGATAAACTAACCTCACCTCTAGTTAAACACATACTGTACACAGTAGTACTAACTGCATGATGAAAACTGTAATAAAATGTCCTAAAAATAAACAACATAACAAAATAAAGATTACAGTTCCAGTCATAACAATAAATAAAAACTAACGTAAATCTAAACCACCTATTCGGTTCTCCCGCTCAACTTTGTTGTGCGTGAAGTGAGCTCTGATTGGTTAACATCTTTCTCCCGCTCAACTTAGCTGTAATTGCCCAGTGTGTTGCGTCAGTTCTGATTGGTTAACATATTAAAATCATGCACACAAGAACGTGAACAAAAATAAAAATAAATTAATAGATAAAATTGCAGCCTTTGCGATTTAGAAAATGCATGTGCTTAAATCACGATTTTCTTGCGATTGCATACATACATTGTATTGCAGCAGTGTTTTCAACAGTAATAATAAAAAAGGGTTGTGAGCACCAGTTGTATTAAAACGAGTGCTGGAAATTCAGATCTGTAAAACTAATTCATGCCTTTTTAATATATAATACAGCATTAAACAGTTATTTGAAGTATAATAATAGTTTTGCAGTTTATTCTGTTCTTCCCAAAAATCTTTAAATCTTTATTAATTTAAAAATTACTAAACTAAAAATTAAAACTACTAGCAGAAGCTGAAAGTGTTATTAAAGTTTATTTTACTCACCCTGAAGTGGTTCCAATCTTTTTTGGGATTAATTAAAATAAAATATTATGAAGACCGGGCCTTGACTTTCATAGCAAGATAAAAAATCACAGTGGAAGTCAATATCTAGCAATTTCTCACATTTTTAAAATATCTACTGTTGTGTTGAGCAGAAGAAAGAAACTTTAATAGGTTTTGAAAAAGTGAAAGGTGAATAAATGATAACAGAATTTTCATTTTTTTGGAGGACTATCTCAAGGTTTCTAATAGGGGATTTAAAAAATGGGCATTTAAAATGCTCATTTATTATCTGGAGGTTGGTGATGAATGTTTCCTGAAGGTTAAGCACCTCATTTCTCTGACTATATGAAAAAGTACCAGTGAAAGATTTATAGAATGTGCAGCTTTGATCTGACATTTATGAACAGCTACAACTTCCTGAGGAATCAGACCTTTCAAAGTGTCCTGGCATCGATGAAGAGCTATGGCAGCTATTTGGATTTCATCGTAGTTCATTGTTTTAATGCTGACCTCCTTGCAAAGTGACATTTCATCAGTACCGTCAGTGTGACATTTTACTTTTGAGGTAGTTGCTGTGGTCTTTTGTTAAAGGTGTATTCCAGGAATAGCAAAGCACAAAGCTGTTACTTCCTCGCATTGACGCAGAGAAGCATCTTAGATCTGTCCAGTCTGCAAAATGGAGATTTAAATGATGCATTAATAATGTTTTTCATCTACTTAAAGGTATTAAGGACATTCCGCCCTCAGGCATAACCAGGCCCATATGTGGAGTCATGGGAACTGTTCGCCTGGTAGCTGGTATGTTATTTATATTTCACGTAGCATTAATTGTAGGCTTCCACAATACATTGTTTCAGCATATAAATGTGCAAATCTGCAATGTCGAGCTGGGATTATAATAACCAGCCACCACAGAACGTGATTTGTGGAGTCTTCGTTTCAAGCATTTTCAATTTTACTATTTTTAAAATATTACTACTATTTCCTCTATTTTCTTGATCTATGTTAAGCTGCTTTGACATAATCTACATTGCGAAAGCACTATAGAAATATAGATGAATTGATTTGCAAAGTTTAACCAGGTTTTAATTTGGATGCATTTTTAAAACCAAGATTTTAAACCATGAAGTTATAAAGTTTGAGGCTTTAACAGAGATTAATTGTTTGTACAATGAAGATAATACACTAAATAAATTATTCAAAGATAATTCCTTGGATTTGCGAACATTTTTTGAGTTAAGTGGTTGTAAACTATTTATTTGGGCTGAATTTAAACCACATATTAAGTTGAACATTACTAAATTTAATTTGTTTAAATTCAACACATGCGTTGTTTGCAGGAATTTGGCAGACATCATTTTTTTTCAGTGTACAGTGTTATATTGCATATGATTATTCAATTTATTTACCTTGATACTGTGTCTTGTACAAGGTCTTGTATATTTGTTCAATTGTATTCATTGAATACAACATGCTTGTAATTTGTTTATATTTCATGCAGATACTTCTCTACAAAACAATCAATCAAAAATGATGAATGCTTTCCAAATAGAGTTATACGTCGTCATGTGAAATGATATTAAAATCACACTATACAGTTAAAGTCTAAGATATTAGTCTTCTTTTTTTTTATTTCACAAGTGATGTTTAACAGAGCAATGAATTTTTCGCAGTATTTCCTATAATGTTTTTCTTCATGAGAAAGTCGTATTTGATTTATATCAGCTACACTGAAAAAGTTTTTTACAGATGATTCCTTGGATTTATCATTTTTTTTACATTAAGTGGTTGTAAACAATTTATTTGGGCTAAATTTGAATAAACAAATTAAGTTGAACATTAATAAAATAATTACTAATTATATTATTTTGTAATTATAATAATTTTGCAGAAAACATTTTAAGGTCAATACCATTTGTCCACTTAATAAATATTTTTAGGATCTACAGAACAAACCATCATTATAAAACTGTTTACCTAATTACCCAAACTTGCCTAGTTAACCTAATTAAGTTTTTAAATAACACTTTTAGCTGAATACAGTTGTTAGAAATTATTTATTAAAACTGTTATGTTTAGAAATGTATTAAAAAATCTTATTTATTTAAAAAAAAATATATATATATACGGGGGGCTTATAATTCTGACTTCAACTGTATATCAGAGATATATTGCAATATCAGTTATTTCCAATATCGTGCAGCCCTAGTTTATTGTACCATATAAACACTTGCTCAGCATTTTGCATGATTTGTTTTGGCTTCTTCAGGGATGTACCTTATAGTCATCACCCGGAAGCGGAAAGTGGGCGACCTGTTTGGCCACACTGTGTGGAAAGCGGTGGAGTTTGATGTGATTTCTTATAAGAAGACCATTTTGCACCTCACAGATATTCAGGTCAGCAAAGTCCCTAACCTTAACTTTCAGACTTATGCTGATGTTTGTCACACCTTGAACCAGAAGTGGGCTATAAATGTCATTTGTTGTTTGATGAGTTGCCCATTGCGTCTTTAAATCACAACAAGAGGTTTCCTTGCACTGAACTTTTCGATATTTCCATTTGAGCTTTACTCAGAAGTACTGTGTGAAAGACACAGCAGATGCACCCGCGGCTTCTGAAAGCGCGGAGTACTCGTACAGTAAATTTTTTTAATTGAGCCCACGCTCGGAGCGCAGTGATATCTCATTACAGTGTTGTATACTTTCTGCATTATTTAGCAAGGCTGAAATCCTGGCCTTGGGTACAGCCTGTGAATAGACCAGTACTGGACACAGACAGCATTTCGTGATCGAGTTTAAGCAAGTGTTTTGGTGGCTGGGACCAACTAGACTGATAAAGTATACGGCAAACCTCTCAATGTAAGGGCATGAAGTCTGCAGTGAATTCTTGGTTGGTTTTAATGCGTTATTTTGTCCCAAATATCTCAGGCTACCGTTAATAATAAAACCCAAGTGCGTTTTGCAGTCTCAGCAGTGTTTGTGTACTGGCCTCGCTGCTAAAGAGCTGAGATTAATGCGCCACATGTTTGCTAATCTGTTGTCTCCCCTGGTTTTGGCAGGTGATGAGTCCATGCATGAATCATTTGCATAACGATTTATGTTGACTATTGCATTTAAACATAAACTCTCGTCAGTGCACGGTTGAGAGGATGGGAATAACTGCATTGAAAGACAAGCTTGCTTAATAAAGGCAAATGGTTCTGCTGACCAGGTTCTTCTGGGAGGGAGATCGGATCAGGTTGTTCCTGTTCTACTTCGTTCCCAGAGCTGAGCTTAGTGGTTAGTTGACCCTGTTACTACAGAACAGATAAACTGAGACTGGCCGAGAGCTTTGTTCGTTTTGGCATCTGCACGGGTAGCAAAGCTTGTTTGAAATGCTGAAAATAAATGTGCCCTAAATGTGAAATGCTGAAGTGAGATTGCGGTGTGATGCGTTGAAACTGATTAACGTGTAAAAAATGCATGTTTTGAATACATGAATTAACTACCAATGTGTTTTAACAGCTGTTTTTTTGTTTGTTTTGTTGTCAAATTCAAACTCAAACTCAAAGTCATGCTTTGGCAGAAAGCTATGCTCTCAAGTTCTCAAGTTCAGCCCTGCACTTTTTGTACGTCTATCTTATTTGACATGCAATTGCATCTGAAACCGCATACTACCTACTATATAATATGTGAAAAACAGTATGTGAGCAGTGCAGTGTTGGGTGAGTTACTTAAAAAAAAAGTAATTAAAGGTAGCTAAAGGCTCTCTCATGTGGTTTTAAACCTTTATGCATTTCTTTCTTATAATGAACACAAAAGAAGATATTTTGAAGAATGCTGATTGATGGCACCCATCAACTTAATTATCTTATTCTCCACGTATGAGTGGGCTCAGCCAATTGAGTCTTTTTAGCTCTAAACTTCCGGTATCATTCACTTCCATTCATTTTTAGACGTTAAAAACAGCTCGTTTTGCTGCTTGATGTTGCAAACTGATATTTTTTTGTAGATTTGAAAAGTAGTTTCGTTATTCAATAAGGAATTTAATTACTTGACTCAGTACTGCTTAAAATCCCTATAAATATTAATGCACAGAAAATCCAAAATAATCTCAATTTTAGCTTTTCAGCTTTTTTTTAAACAAAGTTAATACTTAAGCGTTTTAATAAAAGAATTATTTAGTTAACAATCCTAACAACTAAGCAAAGAAAAGAATACTTAAACATTGCATTATATATCAAAACACAAAAGACTTTAAAGCAATGATAGCATATTTCATAAATACCTTATATTGTTTACAATCAAATTAAATCCATTGTTTAATAACCATGCAAGATTGGCTGACATATGTAACCATCAGAATGTCTAAATAACAAAAAATACAATAAATCTGCTTCTCTGAGTTCATAGTTATACCATATACTGTTATTAAATATGTTCATGCTCAATTCATAGTTTCTTGATGCAACTTCTGCTCTGATTCAAACAGAACTGTTTGAATGAATTTACCGGTAGTTACATTTACTAGAAACTGAACAATTACAACAAACTGTAATTACCTACAAATAGACCAAAATCTCTTTACATTTTTCAGTCAATAAGTATGTGAAGTTATCTAACTTATTTAATTTTAAGTTACTTTGTACCAGCACTGTAGCAGTATTGTACATCCAAATTCATAGTCTTTAAAAAAAACAATTAATAAAAAGTACTAAAATGACCCGCTAATTCCAGAGAGACTCTGATGTGTGCATTCATTCACTTTACTCTTTTCATACACATTGACACGGTTCAGCTCATGAAGGTCTCTGCTGATGAGCTGAATCACAAGTGTTAAATAAGGAAGAAACGCAAAAGGTAAAGAATTGAAAAGCAACGGTTTTGACAACATTGTTGTCTGAACACAAAACTTTCCAAAAAATATTTCTGTTTTTCGACATCATTGTCATGGAAGCATACCCTAAGTATTTAGACATATTAAGTTAGTTAAGTGATACATTTTTTGTTTGTTTACAAATCTTTTTCATGAAATTGGTTGAAGATTTGTTTTTGTTAAATAAAAATTATTAATTAAATTAAAAAAAAACATTAAAAATACAAACTAACTTTATTATTAATAGCTATATTATTAATCATTAATAATAAAAAATACTGTGTATTTTAAATTTCAGAATCATTTTAATGATTGCCTTTGGAGTGAATGAGCCTTAGTTGCCTTTTGGATATATTCCCAACATTCACTTTTTATTTCTTCTCCTCTATATGAAGTCCTTTCTTTTATTTATGTTTTGCCATTAATATATTCAGAAAAAGGCTTCATACAAATTAATAATAAACATCAAGTCAAATCAAGTCTTGTTTTGTTCACATTATCTATTGCCAATGATCTCCTTTCATGTTTTTTTTTTTTTACATTTCTTTCCAACAGATGCAAGACAACAAGACATTTCTGACTATGATTAACAATGTGCTGAACACAGACGGCTTCTACTTCTGCACGGACTACGACCTGACCCACACCCAGCAGCGCCTGTCCAACACCAGCCCGGACTTCCAGGAGATGAGCCTGCTGGAGAGGGTGAGACAGACAAAAGTCTTTTGAAGCTTCAGTCACAGAGAGAGAGAAGTAGAGCACTGCAGGGTGCAGCTTTTCATCAGCTGCTAGAAGGCTGGTCAGCTCATTGTCTCAGACTGCATCCCTCATTTACAATAAAGGGCCGTCACTGGAGATGTGCTTTCTCTTTTTTAAGCTACAAAGTGCTCTTGTTTTACAAGCACACTTGCTGACATTCTGGCACGCGCTGTGTTTTCCCTCACAGTTTATTTTCATCTTTTCAAAGCCAGAGTTTTTGCTCAGCTTTTGTGTCTGGCTTTTGACACGGTTTATCATTTTTTTTGCAGTTTGTCTTATATAAATGTCTGCTATATATTTATATTTCATAAAGTTCAGATCCAGTGCATTCAAACTTCCTTGGCACTGTTCATCATGTAAAAGAGTCTTTAAAACAACAGCAGCTTTTCAGATGATCTCTCGAGTTGCTTAGTTTGGTTTTCTCTCTCATCTTTCTACACAGGCGGACCAGAGGTTCATGTGGAATGGAAACCTTTTAAGAGAAATCATCGCACAGCCCGAGGTATAAAAATATACCTTATTCATAAAACATTAATATATGGGAAAAGCATACATACTGATTCACTGGTTCCTCTTTTCAGCTCCATAAATTTGCATTTCCTGTCATCCACGGATGTATCCTTTGAGAGAAGCCATGTGTTACCTTTTACAGTTTTTCTGTTTAATAGATTTCTTTATTGTGCCTTGACTGTGACAACTTGTTAAGCAGCCACCCATAGCACCCAAGCAAGATGAAACTTCATCAAACTCCAAACAGAGTAATCTAGAAACCTTCTCTATCTTTTCAATCAAGACGTCCTAGTAACAGCCTTTAGCAACCAGACAAAATAACTTAGCAACCCCATATTAGCACCTTAGCAACAACCCATAAAGTCATAGCAAGACAAAACTACTTCAAACCTTAACTGGAAACACAGAACAGCCTACACTGCTCTTGCAAAACAAAACTCTTACAAAAGTAATTTAATCACACTATACATACACTAGTAAATGCCTAGCAGCAGCCTAGTAGTCAATGTAAATACCATAGCAACTAAATGTTATCATCCTAGGAATACAGAACTACTTTAAATTCTAGCTGACTACACAAAACGCCCTAGCAACCACTTAGAATACCTTAGGAAATGCATATTATGCAAGCTACAACTATGTTAAACTCTACATTTAGAAACACTAGGAACAACCTAGCAACACTATTGCAACTACAAATCCAGCCTAGGAAGATGAAACTGCTTCAAACTCCAAACAGAGCAGTCTAAAAACTGCCTTGCAACCTTCAAACTTTATCTTTTCAATCACAACATCCTAGTAACTGCCTAGCAACCAGTCAGAATACCAGCCAGCAACTCCGTATCAACAGCTTAGCAACAACCCATAAAAACCTAGTAATATAAAACTACTTCAAACCTTGCCTGGAAGCACAGAATAGAATCAGAATATCAATAGACTTGACATCACTCAAAATACCGTAGCAACTGCATATCAAAGCAAAACAGCAAAACAAAAATCCTTACAAAAGTAATTTAATCAAACTATACATCCTAGTAACTGCCTAGCAACAGCCTAGTAACCAATTTAAATACCTTATAAATACCGTTATCGTCCTAGGAATACAAAACAACTTTAAACTCTGATCACACAAAACACCCTAGTAACCAGTTGAAATTTCTAACCTACTGCCTAGCAACCAACCAGAATACCTTAGCAACTTTATTCAAAAACCGTAGCAACAACCCATAACACCCTTGCAATATAAAACTACTTCAAAAAACCTTACCTGGAAACACAGAACATCCTAGAAACTGCCTAGCAACATCATTATAACCACCCCAAATACTTCTGCATATCATCACTCTAGCTAAACAAAACCCTTACAAAAGTCATTTAATTGCACTGTATATACATTCTTGTAATTACCTAGCAACAGCCTAGCAGCCAATTTAAATACCACAGCAACTACGTTATCATCCTTGCAATACAAAACTACATTAACTCTATCTGACCACACAAAACATCCTAGCAACCAGTTGAAATACCTTAGCAACTACCTAGTAACCACTTAGAATATTTAAACAAATGCATATCAACGATTTAGCAAGTTACAACTATGTTAAACCCTGCATTTAGACACCCTAGGAACAACCTAGCAACACTATTGCAACTACAAAACCAACCTAGGTAGATAACGTGCCTTCAAACTTTTCACCAGGCCTACATCAAAGTTTTATCTAATTGACCATTTTATAAATGACATAAAATAAATTTTAACTCACCCAATTAACCTGCTTTGGGTTAAACTGTCACTCGATGACAGATTGGGAGTGTTTGGTAAATCTGTGTGATATTAAGCCTTAACTCATTGCATCAGTTATTGTGATGAAGCCGTGCTGCATCAATGGGAAGGTGTTTGAGTGGATCATCATCTCCAGACGGAGCTGTTTCAGAGCAGGGGTCCGATATTATGTCAGAGGTGAGATATAGTCAAGCATATAAATGTATTTACCCAGTATATATATATATGCTACAGATATATATTTTTTCCTTGCACCTCAGGCATTGACTCTGAAGGACATGCTGCTAACTTCGTCGAGACAGAACAGATAGTCCAGTTCAATAATGCCAGGGCGTCCTTTGTCCAGGTTGGTGTAAACTCTGCAATCTCATACAAGGTTATTTGTGCATGACATGCCAGAGTTCATCTCACAGACTTTAATTTTTGCTCTTTCAATGTCAAAGACTCGAGGCTCTATACCCTTCTTCTGGTCTCAGAGACCCAACCTGAAGTACAAGCCCAAGCCACTAATAAGCAAAGACACCAATCACGTAAGACTGGCTCATTATGAATACAAACTTACATTATTTTATGGTAAGAGTCAATATTTTAATAGAATGTGTGCTTTTAAATGATATTAGAGAATGTTTCTATTCTGGAAATATTTAAGGGTAATATTTCAAATGCTGCCATCTGGAATTGTTCAGATTGAAAGATCTAATGTTACATTTTATCAGTGTTGATGTTATTTGTAGGGTATTTTGTACTATGCAAGATTATTAAGAAACAGTTATGATTCTACTGTAAATTATATATTGAATGCTTAGTGTTGACGTGAATATATCCAATGGTACTGATATGGCATTAAAACATTAATAAATATTGTAAAATGATCTTTCTTTCTGTGTCTGCTTGCAGATGGATGGACTCAGGAGACATTTTGAGTCACAAGTTCTTATTTATGGCAAGCAAGTGATTCTAAATTTGGTAAATAAACGATCTTCTTCTTCTTGTGGTTGAATGATGCAAAAATGATGGTTGGTTGTCATTAGGTACAGAGTTTAACATGATTGTATTATCCTCAGGTGAATCAGAAAGGATCTGAGTTGCCTCTTGAACAGGCCTTTGCCAAAATGGTCAGCAGCATGGAGAATGGACTCATCAAGTACTTAACATTTACCTAACAGTTCATTACTGATTACAGATGTTTGTTTGTTTGTTTGTTTGTTTATTGATTATTAAGAACTTGCAGATGTGAGAGGAAAGGGTTGGAACTCAAACTTTTTTTATCAACAGTTTGGTCAACACAATAGTTCTAAATGTTTTTTTTTATCATGTTCTCGTGTCATTTTCTGTTGTCTTTTTTCATTTTCATATACTCCAAAAATGATTAAATGTTATAACAAATACCAAAATAATAAATAATTATGCTACTAAATAAAATCTTTAGATATCAGTTATAATAAAATTAATTCCTAAAATTGAACAGCTAATTTTGTCTATAGTTTGCAGATATATTACTAAAGAAAATTAGTGTTTGACTGAAAATATTTGTTTAAAATAAAGATATCTTGTGTCTTCAAAGAGCAGCTCCCATGCAGCGCTTGTAAATTGGTGCATAACTCAAACAAAGATTTATGAGTGTTACAGTGCATGTATAAAACATGCTGTTTATTTTATTTTATTTTATTTTACTTAAGCAATATTTATTTCAGTCTCTAAAAGTAATGTCTTTATGTGATGAAAATTCCTGATCCCTTGCCTAAAATGAAGGATTATATTCATTAAGACAGTGTAATTACTTTCATTTTTCTAAACTATTTGTTAAACTAATTTCAATCTAGACCATAGTCTATATACAAATTAAAATATGTTTACTACATTCATACATTAGAAATTATTTCAGTATTTCAACATTAATGGACATCAGTTTCAGTATTTATTTAAATATATAATCAGTATTTTTAACTTTTAAAATGTTAAAGGTCTGCCTAAATGCTATCATTAGCACAATCTCTTTGAATCATATCTCCCTCCCCTGGCATCCAAAGCCACTCCTCCTAAAATCACGAATGTGCACATTAAAGATGACAGTAGACAACCCACTAGACCATGTCATTCGCCAGTTAGAAAACTTTATAGTACTTTATAATACTAAAATTCCCAACTAAAAACTGTATTATATCTAGCAGGTTTTCAGTTGTGTGGCAGGTAAAATTTGTCTTAATGTGCAATATTTCATGCATGCGAGGATCACTGGTCTCACTCTCTCACGTGCTTTGTCCTGCAGCCACTGCTGTATGCTTGGTTGGCTGGTGGTATGCAGGAACTACACAAGCCGTACTTGCATGTTATTTCAGACCGGATATTCAAAGTAGCATTGTAAACAATATAGGGAGTGCGTCACAGGTTGTCATTGGTGAAAAATAAACAAATGGGATTTAAATGTAAAACCAACTTACACTCAATAAAGCAGGCTAGGCAGAATAGCGCTATTTACTTGTGGTTTTTTGTTAAACTAAATAAAAAACTACATTATCGATGCTGTAAAAGGTCCCTTATGAAATTGAAAATAGTCACATCTATCTTTTGCCGGAAGATTTCAGTGGCTTATCAACACTTATATGCATATAACCCATTCGTAAAACAACACAATCTACATCAGCTTTGTGTGACAAAAATTGTTTTAAAACATAACATTACCTGTCTAACAGAAATACTTCAGCGATGGTTTCATCCTTCCTCCAGCGTGCAAATGTAACTCCAATATTGATTCAGCACTTTAAAAAGTTTTGATTCAGCGTTTGTTTTTACAGCTGTCACTTATGTCCATGTGACCGTGGTGCACATGCACGCGCATCAGCGGATCTGCCTGAATGGCTGTGCAGATGTACAAATCTACATTTGTTGACAGACAGTTTGGACTACTTATCAGAATTATCCAGACTTTTTATTATCACCTTTTTTAGCTTTATGCCTTACCCAGAAAATAAAAATACATTTAAATACATTTAGATCATTTACTTTAATCATTACTGTTGGAATGTAAAGAGACTTTCAACCAGCACAACAAAAAATGTTTCTGAAGACAATCACCTACTGCACCTTTTAAGGTTTTTTTTTCTTTCTCACTAAACAGTATGTAAGTTGAGTGAGCTTATTTTCCAATATTAGTTCGAAAGATCAGAAAAGGACTATGTCTGCACCTTCCCTAGCTCACTTACTAGAATAATAAATAGCTTTTTTTTAGTTTGAAATAAATTCATGCATGTGTTGATCATATACTTTCTATTTGCAGCCATGTATTGACACTTGTGTCTCTTTTGAGGTACATAGCCTTTGATTTCCACAAAGAGTGCAGTAAAATGAGATGGCATCGCCTCCAGATTCTCGTTGATGATGTTTCTGACATGCAAGAGGAGTTTGGGTTTGTATTCATTTCTGTAGTGTATCTTCTCTTTTCTTTTTTTGGATGTAGTTGCTATTGGAGATGGCACACAAATGCAGCATCTGCAAAGAGCAGATGGAAAGTGCAAAATCTGCAAGTCATTTAAGCGGGACTGTGGTCTCTGATGTTGTCGCTCATTCGCTTTGATCTGGTGCTTGAATGCTGATTGTGTAGGTACTTCATGGTGAGCTCAGACGGGAAGGTGTTATCGGAGCAGTCTGGAACCTTCCGCAGTAACTGTATGGACTGCCTGGACCGCACTAACGTCATTCAGAGCCTGCTGGCCAGACGCTCCCTACAGAGCCAGCTACAGGTGAGACCCCCCTGTCACAAATAACACCACTGACATTAATTAGCTAGGTGTGACGCAGCTGAGGACATTTGTGCTCCCATTATAGCAAGCTGACTGGCTGTAAATGTTTGGGTTTTATGGTTCCTGCAGAGTTTTCATGAGAACAAAAGGTAACACTTTATAATAACTACACACTATTAATAATTTATTAAGCGTTAGCAAATAGTTAATTCATTAGCTGTTAAGCATTAACTCTACATTAATAGACGTTATTAGGCAGGTAATTGTCACGATCACCAGCGATCTCCTCAGTCAGAGATCGCTGGTTGATTCACAAATTAGCACAGCCTCCT